>CAUYQG010107663.1:0-12282 GCA_963574415.1 Tarsius wallacei
CTGACTGGAGTTAGGTGTTATCTCACTGTAGCTTTAATTTGCATCTCTGTGATGACTAATGAAGTTAAACATTTTTTCATGTGTCTGTTGGCTGCTCATATGTCTTCTTTTGAGAAGTGTCTGTTCATATCTTTTGCCCACGTAGGGGTCTTGTTTGAAACTTCTGCATGTGGTCAGCCAGTTTTCCCAGCACCATTTACTGAATAGGTTCTCCTCTCCACAGTAGTAGTTGGTGGAGGCTTTGTCGAAGATGAGTTGGTTGAGAAATTGAGGTTTTGCTTCTGGAATCTTAATTCTAATCCATTTTTGACCTGTAACTTTAGAGGGTTAGGACTTTTAAAAAAATACCATGAATGTCTCCTGGTTCATTTTCTTGTTTTCTGAGTTGAACATTCAAAGTTTTTGCCTTGTCTCTTTTTCTCCATTTGCATTCTTTCCGGTTTTACCCAAAGCAGTGGTCTGTGCCACAGTTTATTTAAACACCATTGTGTGACTGGGTGCCACAGCGATGCTGCCTCCTACCATCTTGCCCTATTCTTGTCCTTTGCTTCTCTTTCCACAATCAGTGAACATTTCAGTGATTATCATGGCACTGCAAGCTTTGAATTCATAGTAACCTATATTTCCCAGAAATTATTTAAACACTCATCAATTATGCAGACAAATCCAACCTAGATTTTCAATTTTGGATTTCTACTTTCTTTGACCATTGCTAGAACAAATTATTTTATTATATAAGTTCTTAGCAAAAGAAATAAGTGGCTCATTTGGTAGGGATAGCTAAATGGAGTTTAATAAAATTATTTCTATAAAGCTGGAAGAATGATTGGGAAAAGCAGTAAAGGATGGGGAAACTTTCCTATCCACAGTGGGTGAAAAGAGCTATCACACCTAGGACTTCAGCGAAGGAAAGAGGGAGTTCTTACTAGAACAGAAATATTTAGTTGTAGGTAAGAATTACTTACTATAACTTTCAGCAGAAAGATTCATCTATTACTAACTATGGATCAGAAAGTATGGAGTGGATAGGATAAACACCTCCAACTCACTTTTCTCCCACACATTGTTCTCCTGTGGATGCTTCCTATGGGTCTGACTGAACCAGAACCTGAATGCCAGGGAATTCAAGTGATGTGGTCCATAAGGGTCACATTCCTGGGATGGAAGAGACAGTGAAGGTTGACCTAAGCAACAGAAGATAGAGACTAAGCACAGCACATTCTTTCATCTATCTGTCAAACCCACTACACACACACAAGTACACACACACTCACAAAAGTTTTCTCTCTGACTTTTATATAGTAAAAGCAAACCAGTCTAGGCAAAATAGCAAGATCTCTTTTCTACAAAAAAATAGAATTAGAAAAAAAATAGCTAGGTGAGGCCGTGTGTGCCTATAGTTCTAGTTACTTGTGAGGCTGAGGCAGGAGGATTGCCTGAGCCCAGAAGATTAAGACGGTGGTGAGTCATGATTATGCCACTGCACTCCAGTCTGGGAAACAGTGAGTTCTGACCAAGACAAAAGCACAAGCAAAACAGCAACAAAAATGTTTCTTGAATACAACAGAAAACTGATTCTTTTCTGTTATGTAAGACAGCGCCAATCTGTGAAGAAACAGAGATTTGCTTGAGGAAACGGTAATGAGAATCTGCTCACCTGGGACAGATGCTGCTGGCCACCTCCATGGTTTGTAGAAAGATAGAGGCAACACTTTGTAATGAATGGCCGGTCACAGGTGTGGCTTAGCATGAGGTTTAAAGCCTGTGTGGATCTAAGAGTTTACGCTCTCCTACATCTGTTTCTCTAAAAACCCCACCAGATACTCAGAGAAGAGGCAGATTCTTTAAAAAGCTATTCTTTTTTTTTTTTTTTGAGTCAGAGTCCTGCTCCATTGCCCAGGCTGGAGTGCTGTGGCATGTTCACGGCCACCCCAGTGTCGACCAGCTGGGTTCCACAATGTTTCACCTCAGCCTTTCGAGTAGCCAGAACTACAGGCGCTTGCTACCACTCCTGGTTTTTATTTTATTATTTTATTTCATTTCATTTTATTTTATTTTTTGTAGAGACGAGTCTCACCAAGTTGCTCAGGCTGGTCTCAAACCCCTGGACTCAGGCAATCCTCTCGCCTCCAAGGTGCTGGGGTTACAGGTTGAGCCACCGCTCCTGGCCTTCAAAAAAAAGAATATTACTTATGAAATAAATAATAATACTCATGAACAAATGAGTCTAGTGGAGTTTATCCCAGGGAAGAAAGAAGAAGTGTATTAACGTGAATTTGCCAGTCAAAATAATTCACTTTATTAAAATGAATATATTAAAAGACACGTAGAAAGCATGTTTTGTTTTGTTTTGTTTTGTTTTGTTTTTGAGTCAGAGTCTCACTCTGTTGCCCAGACTGGAGTGCAGCGGCCGCTCCTGGCCACCACAGCCTCGACCTGCTGGGCTCCGGTAATCCTCCCGCCTCAGCCTTCAGAGTAGCCAGAATTACAGACTCGAGCTACCATGCCTGGCTGATTTTTTGATTTATTGTAGAGATGAGGTTTTGCCAAGCTGCCCAGGCTCAGGCAATTCACTCACTTCGTCCTCCCAAAGCACAGGATTACAGGCTGAGCCACCGAGCTCAGCTAAGAAAACATGTTTTAATTACTATTATTTAATGTTTAAAACTTCATAACTAAGGAATAAAGGAAAATTTCCTCAATCTGATAAAGAGCATCTATGCAAAACCTACAACTAGCATCATGCTTAGTGCTAAAAGGCTATCTGTTTTCACCCTAAGATTGGAAATATACCAATGCTTTCTTCTCTCATCATTTTACTTGGATATTTTACTGAAGGTTCCAGTCAGTTCAATAAATCAAGAAAAATAAATAAAAATAATACACATTGAAATTAAAGAAATATGAGAGCATTTATTCATTTATGGCATTGCTGTCTATGAAATAAACTACAAATTGTGCACTGGAACAAATAGATATGTTTACCATAGTTATAGAAGCCAAGATCAGTATGCAAAATGCTATTAAATATCTATGTATGTACTACCATGCATCTATGTATGTACTACCATGAATACAGTTTAAATATAATCTTATCAAAAAACCCTTCACAGTAACAGGAAAACTATGAAGTCCTTAAGAATAAGTATTAAAAAAAGATGTGCAAAATCTTTACAATAATATTGCAAACAATTGGTAAGAGTAATTTTACAATGAATCAATAGAAATTTATACTATGCTCAAGCAATAGAAAGATAAATATCTTTAAATGTTAGGAATAAACAAACAAATTGTGATACTCAAGCAATCAAATATTATTGGGTGATAAAAAGAAATGATCTATCAAGCCTTGAAAAGACAAAGAGGAATCTTAAATCCATAGGACTAAGTGAAAGAAGCCAATCAGAAAATGCTATATACAGTATGAGTTCAACTATATGACATTCTGCAAAAGTGAAAATCATGAAGACAGTGAAAGCATATGGATTGCCAGAGGTTCTGGGGAAAGAAGGAATGGATGAATGCGGGGAGCAGAGGATTTTAAGGCATTGAAAATACTTTGTATGATACTTTCATGGTGGCTACATATCATTTTATATTTGGCAAAGTCCATAGAAGGTACAACGCAATGAGTGAATCCTAATGTAAATTACGATCCTTCGTTACCAATCATTTTGCAGTATTGATTTATCAGTTGTAACACCTGCACCACACCAATTCAAGATTTTAACCATAGGGAAAATTGGGTGTGAGGGTAGGAGACTGACAGGCTTGCTGAAGAAGTATTTGGGTACCCTCTGTACTTTCTGCTGGATTTTTCTATAAACCTAACACTGATCAAAACAATACAGTCAATTAATTTTTTAAGCGACTAGGTTTTCTTACTGAATCTGTAAATTCAATCACTTCAAAACGAAATTTCAGCAGGTTTCTTGTAGACATTAACAAGGTGATTCTCAAATTCACAAGTAAATGGAAATGCCTTACTACAGGCATTTTTGAAAAAGAGGAACAGATGTTGAGTACCTATGACACATAAATAGTAGATTTACTATAAAACTACAATAATCAAGAAAGTGTAGTATTTACACAGAATAGACATGTAGATCTACAAACAAAAGAATGCAAAGGTAGATATATATATATATATATATATATGTAACACATTAATTATTAACAGATGCTTAGGCAAATCAATGGAAAAGAAATACTACCATTTTTAACAATAGTGTGGGGAATTGTGTACATTCTCATTCAATAAAGCAAAAAATCATTGCCAGAGTTAAAAGCTAAAATTGTCTAGAAAATAAAGAATGAAAATTTTTTTGTTTGTTTGTTTTTGTCTCCACTCCGTCGCCCAGACTGGAGTGCAGTGGCCGCTCCCGGCCACCGCAGCCTCGACCTGCTGGGCTCCGGCGATCCTTCCGCCTCAGCCTTACAAGTAGCTGGAACTACAGGCGTGCGCTACCACGCCCGGCTGATTTTTTGATTTATTGTAGAGATGAGATTTTGCCTGCCCAGGCGGGTCTCAAACCTGCGGGCTCAGGCAATCCACTCACCTCAGCCTCCCAAGGCGCGGGATTACAGGCTGAGCCACCGAGCCCGGCTAAGAATGAAAATTTTAGTGCCTGTTGGTTAATCCCTTATTTCTTAACTAATACACAAAAAGCAAAAACCATTTAAAAAATGATAATTAGACTTCAGTAAACAGAAAAAGCATGATGGCATGAAAAAATATGAGCTATATAATAGCATATATGAGGGGACCCAAAACACAGGAAATTAGTTGTGTATTTATTCTTGTATGTTTAAACTTTAGTCACTTCCAGAGTGCTCTGCATTTTTCCCTATAGTTAAATCTTTTTGAACTCGTCAGTTTTGATGTCTTCTAGTGCTTTTGTGGCTTACTGCATCACTTCTTTCACAGTAGCAAAACGTTTCCCTTTGAGGACTTTTGTCATCTAAGGAAACAAACAAAAAAAGTAACTCGTGAGATGGAGTGAATAGGGAGGGTGGGGCACAGGAGTCATGCCATTTTTGGTCAAAAACTGCTGAACACTTAGTGCAGTGTGGGCAGACACGTTCATAAATCACCAATCATGAAATGGGCAAACCCATGGAAAGCATTTCCAAAAGAAATTTACTGAAGCCAAATGCAGCCTCTCAGAACAACAGTAACTGGTGCACTGATTCTGATTCATTCCTAGAACACTTAGAGGGGAAGCCTGTACTACAAGAGGCCCTCCCTCCAAAAAATAACTCCATTTTTTTTGTTTTTTTTGTTTCCCCTTTGTATGCAATAAATTATCACACATATATAATAAATACTATGCCATACACAATTATAGCATGAATATGTGATCGATTGTATATTTATAGTGGAATATATCCATGCATATAGCATAATATATCTAGCAAATATGTACACCCACACAGACATATATGCACTTTTGTAGCTTAATAACAAAAACACAAACATCAAAATAAAAGATTGGGCAAAAGGTTGGATCAGACCCTTGACCAAAACCGTATAAGATTGTAAACAAACCTCTGAAAAATGCTCAAGATGATCATGCTTCAGGAAAATGTGAATTAAGACCATGATGACACCTACTAGCTTATAATATAAAATTACTGACAATATAGCATGTGAGGAAGGTCAAACACTGAAACTGTAATATATTGCTGCTACAAATAAACATGATACAGTAATTTTGGAAAATAATTAGGCAAACTATTCAAAAATTAAAGTTAAAAATATGTTTACAATATGACCTAGTAATTCTACTTGTAGGTATCTAGCACCTAAGAAAATCATACATGCATGTGAAGACTTGTGATCAGATTTCCATAGCAGTTTTACTGATAATAACCATAATCTGAAAACAATACAAATGGCCATCAAAGGTTAATGGATAATCAAAATGTGTTATATCTACACAATGGATGCTAATTAGCAATAAAAGGGCTGAACTACTGACACAGACAAGAACGTGTGTGACTCTTACAAACATTATGCTAACTGAAAGTAGACGGACGGATAGATTGAATCATGTATGATTCCATAACATGAAATGTAAACAAAGACAAACTTACATGGAGAGAATCATGATTAGTGATTGCAGGACTGTAGCAAGGGAAAGTTTTGAAATGATGAAATTGCTGTATACGGTTGATGATTATACAGATATATATATTCATATATATGTAAATGTCAAGTGAGATATGACATATATACATATACACATGTATATGTCTTTTAATAAATAAGATCATTTGATTAAACCCAAAATAAAAATTAAATTAGGCACATTGAAATAATACAATACTCATTTTCATGTCGCTTAATTAGTTTATTGTTATTTTAGACAAATATATAAAAGTTCTCTATGGAGAGATTTTATTTTGAAATTCAGTAAAAACAACAAAGATAAGTATCAAGTTCAATTTTTTTTTTTACTCAGATGAATTTAATAAGAGAATAAAACTTTTAGAAAAGTAGCAGCATCTTAAAGTGAGTTGGATAACAGTATTATGTGAAATTATTTTGAGAAGAGCACAGTTCATTGCATGTAGTTATTTTTATTTGTAATGAAATTAAGTCAGTAACATGGTCAGGCAGATTGAGAACCATTCTAGAAGACCACAGAGTATAAAATGCAATAAACTTTTGTTTTCTTTATGAGTGACACCTGTTTTGTGTCACTCATTTTCACCTTTTTTCCTGTTAGATTTCACTGCCTTAAAAAGAAAACAAAACAAACTTATATGTCTTACTAATATTTGGGATTTCTAATTCACCATGTTCTCTGAAGTTATCTCTCTGTCTCTCCTTGATATCAATTGTATGCCAATAATCATAGTGAAAGAAAAAATAGAGCATCAACTTTGGTAAAAATTAGACACCTACCACTAACTAAATTATAGCACAAATGAAATCAAGCCATGAGAAAGAATGAGCAATGTTTGTAGAATACTATGAGGTTTCAAAAACCCCCATGTGAATCCTGCTTTGGTATCTGTATTCGCATAACCTTAGACAAGTCATCTCATCTTTGGGAGTCTAGGCTTCCTCATACATAAAATAAGAATTGCAAACCCTACCTTGGGAAACAGATGAACGTGGAGAAAAGCCCCTCTTGCACTCTTAAATATTAAACGTATGCTAATATTAATCATTATTATTCTTAAGTATACTAATCATAATATTAATGAGGTTATGGGTAGTTTAACAATTTCACAGAACTATTGATTATTCCACGTGCAATGTATGCATGGCTATCCCTTCTCCCTGGATAACAGAGAAAGTTACTTTAAAACCCTGAACAGTAGTCAGATGAAATGTGCTCCTGTGTGTGCTAATGGTTTTTGCTTTTTGATGCTGCTATTTTCACCCTGGAATACCAAAATAGCTGCTGAAATTTTTGGCAGCACAGAAGAAGATTCTATATTACCTGGAGTTTGGCCTAAGTGATTGCTGACAGGAAATAGTTACTCCCTCTGGCCTAATAGATAAATAATGGCTCAAATGTATGACCAAATCCTCACCCCATTGCAATTCCTACTCCTCAACACTTTAAGAAATTTTGATGGGGTTTATATTTCTCTTGGCCACCTCTGGCTCAAAACTTCTACTTTTACTGTTTTTATTACCTACTACGCTGCCTCCCCACACTGTGATTTCAGAAGGACGGCAACACAGATAATGTGAAGTGAGCTTAACAAAAACATAAAGTCTTTTCAGCATCAGTTTTCCTTTAACCTCAATGTTAGCTCTAGAAGCAAATATTATGAGCTTAGTACTGTGTTATTTTCCACATCATTGTTGTACAGTTCACCTCATTTATGTTTGTAAATATCAAATAAGTGATATTTTCCTGATCCATAGCCCCTCTTCGATATGAGAACGTAGGATCAGAAGGGTAAAGAAATGTGTTCATGTAATTAAATAAAAATATTTTTCAGTATGCAATTTCAGCACCTGACCTTTTAAATCTAGACCAGAAATGATGCCATTTCCGTGTTTAATAATGTATGCTTTCAACTTCTCCCTCAGTGTTGTCATGCATTACTTGGTGAAATGTAAGCTTTTTTGTTTTACTTTAGTCCTCTCTTATTATCAGATTTATTTTTGTGAGTCTACATAGAGTAGTGTTTTCTCTGAATATTTTAAAATCCATTTTCAGGCTACAGTGTTGTTTTGATTGCATAAATACCAACAAAAATATAATTATAAATATTTCAAATATCAATACATTAAAAAGTATGACTTCAGTAATGTAATTCGTCTCAATTTTTCCCCAATTATAGTATCCAAACAAAATCCACAAAGTTTTCAAGTTAGAGCAAATATTTCCTATGTTTTATTTTTCCTGTAGCTGGAGCAGCTAACTTCAATTATAACAATTCTAAAATATGTTATTCCTTAATAATGATACAAAATATTTCAATCTCATTTTAATTGGGTAGGAACTATTTAGAAATAATTCAACTTCAGCACATTGTTGACTTACCTGTAAGAAATAACAATTTATTTACAACAGAAGCCAGTACTATACCAAGAAGGAGCAATTATTAGAATTTTTGTGAGTAGAAAGACTCACATATATCAAGCTCACATTAAGAGTTTCCAAGTCGTCAGCAAAATCATGTGTAAATTATCAGCAGGCTTAAATTAGTAGACTTGACAAAGATAAGCACAATAAATTCTACATAGCTTGAAAATATAACTAAGTGAAAAACACAAGTTTAGATATGGGACCTTTGGAAAATAAGCCCATGGGTATATTTCTTCATTTAGATGTAATCTGTCCCAACCACTTTATTATTGGCCTAAAATAATTACTGCCTATGTTTACACGCTTGGTTATTTATAAGATAATTAGGTTCATTTTTGAGTATGTAAAGCAATAAATGTCTCCCAAGGCTCAAACTATTTTCAAATTATTCTTTGCCCTCTGGAGCTTAGTTTCCTTTGAGCTTGGAGATTTTGGTATATACTGTTTTATTTCTGCTTTAACTTATTGTTTTCTTTTGGTTGAAATCTCAGCTTAAGTGCTTATATGTTCTACAATTTTGGAGAGAAGTAGCGTGGAATTGCTGAACAAGTATAATGCTGACATGAAAGTTTGGAGAGTGAACTGTACAATTTGGCTTTCAATCTACAAAAGGCAAAGCCACATCAAACTTGACCGAACTCAAGATTTGTAATTCTCTATTTTTCCCTCCTCATTCAATATCATTATTTCTCATCTCCATCATCTAACCTTCCTGTTAAAGCAGAATTTGATGTTTGATAAAACATGTCACTAAGGGCAGTGGCTAAATGATATTAAATGAGCATTGTCTATCTGCAATACAGAACAAACATATTAGTCCTTGTGAAATTCCAGACCATATTCCCCTGAGAATCGTGTTAAAATGCAGATTCATATTCAACAGGTATTTGGTGAGGGTTGATGTTCTGCATTAATAGTAAGCCTTCAAGGAGTCAGAAAGCTGGTGGCCTAATCCAGCAACTACATTGTGAGTAGAAAGACTCGAGGAAAGTAAGACCAAGAAAGTATAGAAACAAAATGAATTAAATGAATGATTATTTAGATAATTTTAAATGTTATAAGTAAAAAGCAACCAGGGAATGGCCAAGAATGTCTAAAATAGGGTCCTATTTTATATAGGGTAATCAGGAAAGTCTTTACTGTGAAGGTGAAATTTGAATAAAAACCTAAAAGACATATAGTCAGAAACATGGATATCTGGGAGGACAGAATGACTGAAAGATAAAATGAAAATGGGCTTGTGTAGTCACATGAGAAATATGTTCAGGCGTGAAAGGAAGCAAATATGGCTGGGGTAAAATGAACATGGGAAAAAAGCCTAGAAGAGGTGAAGAAGTTAACACAGAATTAGATAATATGGTGTTGTAGGCCTTTTGGTAATTGCTTTAACTTTTATTGAGAGTGATTCAGGACTTGACATGATCTGATTAACTGTTAACAGAAGCACTCATTGATTTGTGGAGAAACATGTACACACACACACACACACACACACACACACACACACACACAGGCTAAATGCAGAAGCAGTGAGGTCAGTTAGGTGTCTAATGAAAAACAAAACAACAAAAAAGCTAGATTAAGATGATAGTGGTTTGCACTGGAATGTTGGTAGTAAATTTAAAGATAAATAGATATATATTGATGGTAGAGATGCCATTGACGGACTCTGTAGTAACTGGTAGGGGCAAAAAGGAAGAATACTTAAAAGTTATTCAAAATGCTTTGGCTTGAGTGACTTGAATGGAGGCATTGCCATTAAGTAAGATGGGAAGACTAGATTCACGATAGGATTAGGGAGATTGGGAGTTTAGTTTTGAACTTGTTAAGACTGAGATGTCTATTACATTATCAAACTGAAATGTTGAGTAAGCAACTGGATGTGAGTCTCGAGTTAAAGCTGAAAATGTTGTCAGGTGTCATCAGTCTTTATGCACAGATGAAAGGCAAAGCACACGAACAAAATCACTATTGAAGTCAGTACATGTGGGAGTGTTTCGTTTGTTAAATCTTAGGGAATTTCATTGTTAAGAAAGCTGAGGGAGGACTAATACAAAAATAAGAAGAAATGAGATTGATAAGAGGAAAATAGGAACACGTGGCGACTTGGAAGCCAGGAAGGCACTATTTAAAGGAGGTTGAAAGGATTAACTGAGTCATTAACAAATGGTGCATTTATAATCAGATGTAGGGAAGTTGAACAAACTAAAGATGTTAAGAATTTATTTGACAGAGTGGTAGGTTGATTAAAATGAGTTCATAGCAGAATGGATGATGACACACTATAAATAGCTATCTGAGGGAAGTTTGTGTTTTGTGGGGCTGTTTTGTCATAAAAAAATAGATATAAGGTGAGAGGAGCAAGTATGTAAGGATGTGAGAAACAACATTTAATTAGTGTCCTGAGCAAATAACAAATAGAAGAAAATGTGTGATGTAAGTTAGGCGAAGGGTAATCACTGGCACTGTAAGAAAGGAGTGAGAAGCAGTGCTCAAGTGATTAGCTTTGCTAAGAACACAAAATGTTTACTCACTACAACAGGAGACTAAGAGGCAGAACATGTGGACAAAGGTGTATGTCTAAGGTAGATGTGGGGAAGTAAGGTGAGAAACAGAATGAAAATGGAGAGATAGTGTTGGAGGTATCAGGAGAGACGAGTACACAAGAAATAATTACCTAACAGACCAATACAGTTCAATAATTATATAAAAACGTAATTGTCAGAAGGAATTATGGACCCACTTGATGATGGAGGTCAATAATATATAAATGGAAACCAGGAAATATGTTTGTGTTTTTCCCCAGGTACACTTAGCTGATTAGCAATGCTCTAATTCAATCTTGCTTTCCTTCTGTTGTGAAAGCCTCAGAAGGGGTCATCAGCTCAGGGAACGATGGCAAATATGTCACTTATGTGACTGCCTCACTCATTCTACTGTCATAAAGACTTACTTCACAAATCACAGTACAAAACTCTGTAGCAGTCCAGATGTGATCATGCCTAAAATTCTAAGTGCGTACTCCATAGCACTAAATCTGAATCCAAATAGTAATCACTGATTACCTTTTGACTGATCGCTTGGTAAAAAGTCCTGAAGCAATTAGTGCTTCACATGGGTGTGTGATACAAGGATAGGAATAAAAGAGTTGCCATAGCTGGGTGCTGTGGCTCAAACCTGTAATCCAGCAATTTGGGAGGCTGAGGTGAGAGGATTGCCTGAGCTCAGGAGTCTGAGACCAGCCTGGGCAACTTGGTGAGACCTTGGAGTCTCTACAATAAATCAAAACATTAGCCAGATATGGTGGCCTGTGCTGGTAGTTCGGACTATTTGGAAGGCTGAGGTGGAAGGATCATTGGAACCTGGGGTGGTGGTGAGCATACCACTGCACTCCGGCCTGGGCTACAGAGTAAGACTCTAACTCAAAAAAACCAAAACAAAACAAAACAAAAAAGAGTGTTGCAATACATAACCAAGCCTGTTCAGTATGAAACTACTATTTCAATTTATAATTTCAGTCCTGCGGGGAGCCAGCCCCCGCGGGTATTTGGGGGGTCCCTGGAAAGAGGGGGCGGCGTCGCCGATTCGAGTGTGAGATATGAAGAATAAAAGGAAAGAGAGATAGAAAGAAAGAGACTGGACTCATGTCTAGTGCAGAAGCCGTTTAATGGAGGTTTCCATGTTCCTTTTATCCTAAATTTTCACGGGTTAAATCACAAGATTT
>CAUYQG010107667.1:0-42237 GCA_963574415.1 Tarsius wallacei
TGCTCTTTGGCGCCTGTAGTTCCAGCTACTTGGAAGGCTGAGGTGGAAGGATCGCCGGAGCCCAGCAGGTCGAGGCTGCGGTGGCCGGGAGCGGCCACTGCCCTCCAGTCTGGGCGACAGAGTGAGACTCCAACTCAAAAACAAAAACAAAAACAAAAAAAAACAAAGGAGCATTTTATGTCAGTGTGAGATAAGATCCCTGTAAACATAACTTGTAAATTTCAAAATTGAGTGAAAATGCAATGCTTATTTTTGGATAATTGGGAAAATTGATGATATGTCCCCAACTTTTATGGTTAAGGTTAAAGAGAGTAATTTTTCTCTACTTTTCCACAGTGTTTTGAGTGTACATGAAGTCTGATTTCTACTAAGGAGGAGATAGCCAACATTTTTTAAATGTCCACAGTGTTTTAGGAACATTTTATAAATGATTTGATCTGATCCTCACAAGAAGACTGTGAAGTATGTATTATTGTAACCATACTAAAGATGAGGGCACCAAAACTCAGAAGTGGGAAGAAAAGTGTTTGTGGTCACATGGCTAGCGGCTGGTGGAGAAGAGCAAACACCGAGCTCGCCCACAGCCTGTCCCCTTGACCTTCACAGCATACTGCCTCTTCCCCGTCACCCTGCAGAACCTGAGCACCAGCTTGAGGTGGTGAGATGGTTCCATGCTTGGGGCTCAGGTTTTCAAGGGTAATAAATGACAGCCTTGCTCCTCAGCAAAGCAACAGAACTCAGTGGTGCCAACCACATGGTGTGAAAGGTTGAAATGTGAAATAAGGAATCAGGGCAGGAGAGGGCAGAGCAGATGCCCAAGGAATATTTATCCTTTTGGAGGGGAAAAAAGCTAAGAAAACTTTAAATGAATTGCTCTAGAACTCTGGCATTCCCTCTGGAGGAAGCCATGCAAACACAAACAGCTACCACCCCTACTTGCACATTATGGCAATAATAATGATAAATATCCTCTTAATAACAACACTCACAACAGGTTATGATTTCCCAGGGAGATACGCTAAGTATGAAAGTGGCTACATCCTGGGCTTCCCTTGAGTATGGCTTAAAAACATTATGTAAGCTAAAATCTCAAGCCACCCCAACAGCACTGTCCCTTGTGGAGAGAGGAGAAGAGAAACACCCTAGTGAGATGGTTTTTGTATATGTATGTCAGAGGTGAGGTGTGGATGGAAAGCATTTTTTCCAGGTGACATCAGTAAGCTTTCTTTTCAGTTTCCATCACTAGCATAATGGTTCTCCACCCTGGATACACGTGAGAATCACTGAGGGGCTTAAAAAAGGCACCATCCATAGGCTTCACCCAAGATAAGTTGACACTCCATGGTGGAACAGTAGCTAAGTGCAGGGTACATGACAAGGAATATTGGACTTAGGCTGTGTGACTTTGAATGAGTTACTGAGTCTCTCTGAGCCTACCTTCCTCTGGGCTGATGGGTACTACTTACGAAAGCTCTTTGTTTAAGGCAATTTCTCTTCCTTCTTTTGAAAGAAATGCAATCTTAGTAATCATCCCTACAACTGAACAGTCTACAGTCATGCTGAACCTGGTCATCCACGCATGGAATCTGGTGCTTTTTTTACAACACCACATTCTGGCCTTTTAGACACAGGCACAACCTACATAGCCTCTACCATCATTCAGGACCTCGGAAGCTCTGCAAAGGTGTGGGGGGGGCAGCAGACTCGGGGACCGCTCTCTAAAAATGCCCGCTCATGCCCAGAGAATGTAAACATCTGTCCATGAATGGCAGAAGCTGTGCTCTTCACCACTGAGGATGGAAACGCACTGTTGATTTCAGGACCCTGGACAGAGCTTGCTTTGATTTGTTCCCAAGTGGCGATGACCTCGTGTGCAAGCTCTAGCTCTCAGAGAAAATGCTGCTTCTGCGAGGACATGTGGAGGCGGCAAATGCCTGCCTCGGCCAGGCAGCCCTCTTGGCACCAGACCCTGCTCTCAGCGATGAGAATAAAACAGGCCCTACTTTCATAAAAGCTTATATTTTAGAAAGGAGAGAAAAAAATAAAGGCAATATAGGAGGATAAAAGGGTAGATAGTGATCTTTTAGGTGGAGGGATGGGGTGAGTGAAGGCCCTCTTTGAGGAGATGCCAGGAGCAGAGACCTGAATGCAGAGAGGGAACAGAACATGCAAAGTGTTCTTCTACCATAGGAAGCCGAGCAGTGAGGGGAGTTTTCTTGGCAAAAGAAACAATGTGTCTAAAAACTGTGAAGCAAGAACATGTTTGGGTGCTTCTAGAAGAGCAAGAGGTCAGTGTAGCTGGAGAGAAATGAGCAAGGGGTGAGCAAAGGAAGTTGGGGGCCAGGTCACATAGAATCTTGTAAACATTTATGTTCAGTTTTATTTTGAGGGTGATGGAAATCCATGTGAAGGTTTGGGGCAGGGGCGTGATGTGTTTTTATTTATTCAAAAGATAAGTCTATCTGATTTGTGGTGAATATACAGAAAAGGGGTAAGAGAGGGAGTGGGGAGATGAGTTAGGAGGCGACCTCATGGAGTTCAGCACTGTACAGAACTCAGCGGGTAATGACGGAGGTCATGGAAACGGTTGCATTCAGGAATTTCTGAAGGTGTTTTTGGCAAGATGCACGAGAAAGGTTAAGAAGAAAAGCAAAAATAATTGCAAAGTTTTACATATTATTTGAAAAAAATGGATGAATTATATATTAAATAGGAGATGCCAAAAAAATGGGCTGCATCTCATAAGATAGCAGTGGAATAAACAGGTTTGAATTGAGAACAGAGAAACTGTAGGAAAACATCTGCACAGGTTGTCTACAGAGAAATGCTGGGGCATTTCTGAGAGAGGCATAGTTTCTGGGGCAATGGGATGCCTTCCCTGGTCTCTGGGGAGCCACTGCTGCCGTGACAATCATCTCAGTGCCAGGAAGGTAAGGCAGAAGTGTATGAATGCACACGTATACACATGTGTGTGTGGTACGTATGTGTGTGATTGGTGGTGGAGTGCTGTTAAGGGGGCAACAAAACCAATTAGAAGAAGTTAAGACAGAAGAGAATTATCTCCACTAGGAAGAGAGTTCTCCACTAAGAACTGCTGAGTGCTTAGTGATTATGAGGTCTTGGAAGATGACTCCAGACACGTAGAGCTGCTCCGCCCTTTCCTGACCTCTTTGGAAGCACTCAGCCATCATGAGTTGGGGAGAAAAGGCAGATGAGCCATCAGAACCAGAGGAACCCACTGCAGTGATGGAGACATGAAAAATAGGCTTTAAGCCCTGGCAGAAATCTAGAGACATGGAGGGTAAATTCCAAAATGGAGGAGGAGAGGAAAAGGGACAGAAGGCAGACGCTTTCCAGGCATACTCCTCTTCTTGTAGGTTCTATTTTCACTTAAGGAGACCAAGGCCCCGGGAAAACTAAAAAAAGTCAATGAACATGATGCTTGATCTGGCCCGGAAATGAGTAGAGAATGACTGAGAAAATCAGTATGCTGAGAGGTAAGAGAAAGTAAACCCCTGCTGACGTACCTGGGTGGAGAGAGACAGGCTGACATAACAAGGAGGAGGGAAGGGAAGAGAGCCCGCAGCCTCAGCCCTGAGTCCCCTCGGCTCTCATTAAGATTACGTATGACACTCCCCATTGAATCCTACTTCAGGTACCCCTGAGAGAGGATTCCTTACACACTTTCCATCAGCTCAAACATCACTTATAAATGGCTCAGCCCTGCAGCTCAGCCCGTACCAAAGCAACAAATTGTACCCTCTGTCAGACATGCCTCTGCAGTGGGTGAGAAAGGAGTAATTATAATCTGCAAATCCTGATGACATTCATAACACCCCAATCTATGTTTAATAGTAGCAAAAAGCGTTTGCATTAACAGCTATTAGGCAGTTCACTTGTGAAGGGAGGTCCTTCCTCTCTCCTTCCTTGTGGCAATAATAAAAATAATAAAGCATAATAAAAAACTGAAACCAAGGCTTTTCGGATTTTAGAGTGATTTCCCTGTAAGAGGTACTCAGAGCATCATAAACCATCAGATGGCAGCTGGGAGGTTTGTATAAATCTTCAAATCCTAAAGTGAAATTGAGGGGATAAAATTCCAAGTCCAGTAAGCCTGGCCTCCTAAGGCTTTTAGAAACTGCCATGAGAGAAGCAACAGTCCTTTTGTGTATTTCAGATTGCCAGTTTTGCTGTTTGAATAGTGACACTTATTTTACTCTCTAAATATTTCTCAGCCCTGCCTCCCCCACGATTGCCATTTACCTG
This sequence comes from Tarsius wallacei, assembly GCA_963574415.1. Lineage (NCBI taxonomy): Eukaryota > Metazoa > Chordata > Mammalia > Primates > Tarsiidae > Tarsius > Tarsius wallacei. The sequence goes on from CAUYQG010107667.1 coordinate 4,267, forward strand.
TTTATCTAGTTCAAACCCTTCCCATCTCTTATATGGAGGAATGACCCAGCCTTCTGGTTGATCTGGCACCTTCATGACAATCCCATCCAGTCCACATTCTGCAAGGCTGCCAGCACACTACCCCTCCTCCAGTAATAACTCTCCCTGGCTCGCTTAGGGGAGGAGGGGTGAATCTCTCAGGGCATAAGGTCCCCTAGGCTGAGTTCCTTGAGCCTGTGGTCTTCTGACTTCCCTGATGCAACCCTTGTATTCTAGAGAGTCTATGCATATTTTAATTGCCCACACATAGCATTTGGATAGCTCAAGTCATTCCCTTCACCTCAGACTCCTTTCTTCCTCTGGCTTCTTTCTAATCTCTTTTGCCTAATCATTCCTCTTTCCAATGTGGTCCTGAAGTTCTCTGTTCCTATTACTGTAGTGATACTTCCCCAGGACATCCTTGCTATCTGTTCCCAGGTTGCCCTTTCTCCCTAGACAATGTCTTGTGGTCTTTGCTGTCCTACTTTGGTTCCTGCTCCCATCTTTCAATTCATGATTCTGTACATATAAATGCAGATCTGTGTGTCTACTCTGCCCATCTGACGATTAGTTCCATAACATTGTTTGTATCTTCATTATTTCACTTGTGGCGTGTCCATGTCCTGTCACTCTTTGCCTCAATTTTCTTTTCTGCAAAATGGGAAGAATTATAATATCAATTTTAAAGGGTTGCTGAGAGCATCAAATGGCAGGCAAGGTGAGAAATGTTATTGCAGTGTACTTTTGGGGACAAATATACTCTGAGGGAGTCCTGCCTCTCAGTCTTTCACATACCTCTCCCCGGCAGCCTCCCAACCTTCTCCTTCACCTTACCCCTTTTGCATTTAATTTGTTATACAGAGCTCCCTTGGAGTACCCTTTCACAGCATCCCCTACTTCCAGCCCCCACCTGGTTCTTCCAGAATTTCAGACCCCTCACCTAAGCATTCCCATCCATCCATTAGGTGGGCTGCATTCCTCTATCAGAGTAGCCCCAACACTCCCCTCTGCTTAAGCAACTCGATTCTCCATTTCTGACCAAGGTGTGATGACCTGGAATGGCAGGACATGGATTGCATGGTCCAGAGTAAGACCACAGTCGGGTGTATGTACTTTGTTTGACATGGATTGCTGGGCTAGTCTCCGAGGGAAGTAGCCCTCTCTGAAATTACTATTTATGGACTGTGTTCACCAATGTTTAGTTGAGTGATCTAGTTAGTCACTTAGTTTATCTGGAGCAGTTGATACCTACTTCATGGGTGCAGATAACTATGCTAAGGTTAGTAAAGCATTTGCTTTTGGGGGGAAAACATCTCAAAACATCAAGGAAAGAAAACCGTTAAATAAGAACTGCATTTAGTATTAAGAACCTGGAAGCTGGAATGATGCTTAGCTAACTCTGTAAGCATAAAGCATATGCCATGTACCTAAGAGACTTAGAAGTAACAACCTTTAGCTTATTCTTTTACATGTTAAGAGACTGGAGGAGAAAAAATCCCAGCACTTTCCCCAGCCTCCTGCTTACCTCTGCAAAGACAAAGGGTGCATCAAACTGGAAGCAGACGTGGCCGTGCTTGATGGCTTGAACAGAGGCGGGGCCACACCGATACATGCCTGTGTCACACAGAGAAAGAAAAGTGTGAGTCTGTTGTCTCCAATTCTGCCCAGACTGTGGATAGTTCAGGGCATTGAGAGAGGTTCCATAGTGACCTGTATCTCAGCTTCATCATGAATCTAGACCAAACAATTTCTGTGGCTGGAGAGGACAGATGACCAATGTGTGGAACCAAGAGTGTTTCGTGGGAAATGCCATCTCACACTAAAGCTTGAAGCCATGGAAAGAATATGACAATTATATTCCTGCTTCTACTCTGCCACAAGCAACACACACCCAGATGTATTTGTGCCAAGCGATTGGTTATGCAAGTATTTATCCCTTTTTCAGCTGATATCTGAAATGTTGGAAACGTTGATGTGTCCTTGGTGGTTGTATTGCTGTTGTTTTGATTTTTGCTTTTTGTTATTTTGACGTTATGGACATATGTCAAGTTTAACTAAAGAGTTTGGACATTAACCACACACACTGGCCAATGCCCATCTTGCATTCCGGAAGGCCCACGTTACTTTTCTAAAATTCTTTGAATGTTAACCACCTACCCATCATTACTAAGAGATTAGCTGCCATTAGTCATCTTTAAAGTCTCCTTCTGACATATAATCCAGAACACCAGAAAGTTCTGAACTTTCTCCTTAAAACCCAGTGTTATACTGTGCTCCACTATGAATATGCACAGAATGTGTATGCATCTATGCCTATGTGAACACATCGGTATCTCACATCAACACCTGAGGAAATAAGCATAATGTCCCCAATCCACTGATTTTTAAAAAAATATTACCATATTAAAGAGAGATGGAGGCTTGTGATGTGATTTTATAAAGTCTGAGGGAGGTCAGAGCTGCCGCTGCTTCCCATAGTTGGCAAGTTAGAAGACAAATACCCACATACACAAGCTTTAGAATAAATCACACAACATAAAAAGAAATCAGGTTCTGGAAAAACAACAATTTAAAGGATGATCTGTAATTATTTTTTGAATTCTCCATTTTCTCTATTGCCTTATATCTTATCACTGTGTATCAAGGAGGGTTGAAGTATATTTTATAGCCTAGTAAAAATGCTTACAGATATTTTTTCTCCTGTCTTCAAAACTGCTTATCAAAGCAAGAGCAGATGAATTATATACGTTGTTTTATAATCTTTTTCTAAAAGTTGTAAAATAATCAGGATAAAACTGACTACTGAAATGAAATTGAACTTGATTGGCAGGTAGTTAATACTGTACCCAGGCCCAGAGAGTACATTTCTGATGTTGTTTTCCGATGGGCGTGGTTTTCATACATCAAATACAATCATAAAAGCAAAGTACAGATCAGCAGTGGAACGATTTCCCCAAGGGAGGATGCAGTTTTACCATCACTATTTTCCTGGGGGGTGCTGTCCACAGCTTGCCAGCCTCCAAATCCAACAGGAAGGTCAGGCCTCGTCATCCATGCTTCATTCCAGCAATGGTAGTTCCTTAGAAGCACAACCCCAGAGAGGTTAAACTTCCTATTACACTCAATGCTCCTAGAAATAAAAAAGTGTCCCCAAATCCTGTGCATATGCTATCTACAGATTATCGAAATGGATTAAGTCAATTTAGGGGCTTCCAGAGATATCCTGGGGCTCCAGACTTGAGCATACTGAGCAGAAGCATTCTCACTGGCATCCTTGGGGGCATGCACATGGCTAGATTTTGCTCTCCCCCCGCTAAGATCAGCTGCAAGGCCACCCAGAGAGATTTTAATCTGCACTTTAAACCATTTTGATCTTAACCATTCTCTGCTGCCTAATGAAACAGAACTTACTATGGGCTGCGAGGGTAGGAAAGAAAAGTTAACTGAAACGGAAATATTTATCTTTGACTATTTTTTATCTAACTCTGATTTAGGAAAAGCATATTCCTTTGTAGCAATTGAGCAACAAATACTTGTGTTTATGGCCTTAGATCATTGCCATAGGAACTATAACATTAACTCTTGACTATGATTCTCTATAATTTGTGGCACATTTCTCTTTGTTGTACAACAAGAACAACAGGTTGCCAGGGTGACTGTCCCTTTACCCTTTATCAAAGATGAGTAGCCCAGTAGCTAAGGGCCATGCACAACTTCTCAGAACTTTGTATATGGCTTTTGAAGCAAGAACATGGAATAAAATGTCATAATGAATTGTATTATTATGTCCTTGGAAAGACCTGAAATTATATGACAGTACAGAATCAAATGAGAGCACATTAACCCCTTAGCACTATGAAAAGTGTTCATATAGTCATAATAATTTAATAATGGGGTGAGGTAATTACAGCAGTCTTTGTTTATAGCACTGGTGAATTTCAGATCTAACAGCCATCAATCCTTTCCCTAGATGTCCTTCAGTGTCAGTAATCTGTGCTTGTTCCCATCTTTCTCTGAATGTAGCCCATCTCTGATGGACTCAGTTAAGAAATATTGATTTAACTATATCCCCACTATGCACCAGGCACCTTGCTAGGAGATTCAAAGATAATCACAACATGGATTCTTGCCCATAAAGAGCCTTACAATCTAGAAGGAATGACAGACATGTAAGCTAATTACTGAAATAGGTCATAGGTCTGCTATGAGGCTTACCCATTCTGTGTAAAGTATTTAGAGCAGAGTTTGGCATAAAATAAAATGTTCAAAAAATGGTAACTCCCAGACTTTTAAAAATAATTTATTGAAGTGATGCATACTAAAATGGAAGTTCACTTGGGGTGCAATGGGGTCTCAGTGGGGGAAAGTCTCAGGACATTCAGGAAGGCTTCCCAGCAGAAATGGTACTTGAGCTGAGCCCTGATGATAAATGGAAGTCGAGCAGGCTGAAAAAAGGAAGAAGGACAAAGTTGTCATGGCACGAAACCACCACCACAGTGTGTCTGGAGAACTGTTTGCCATTTGCTGTGGCTGGAAGGTAGAATGCTTGGATATCGGTGCACATGAGAGAATGGTGATGGCAGGCAAGCCACAAAGCTAACAAATATTCATCATGCCTTCTCTGTGCCAGGTACTGTTCTAAAACCTTTACGTGTATGAACACATCTGATGTTCCCAGCTGTTCCCAGCACTCTAGGAGGATGGTACTATTATAATTATCCTCAGTTTACAAGGGAGGAAACTGAAGCACAGAGAAGTTAAGAACCTTGCCTGAGGTCACACAGCTAGTTAGTGATAGAGCTCTGAGGTCCATGCTCTTAAACACTAAGCTATGATATAGGTAAGGATAAGATTGTGAGATCCTTTTATGCCGAATTCAATATGTGTACTTTATCTCTAGGCAGTAAGAAGCCATTGAAATGACTTAAGAAGGAGAGTTAAATTTGCAAATCTGTGTTTGCGAAAGACTGGTGGAGGAGCAAGACTGGAGATTCAGTTGTATCTACAATGGACCAAAAAGGCATTCACTGCAGAGGTGGCCATCACCACAGTGCAGAAGAGGAGCCATTGTGAGGTGTAATGGGTAAGCTCAGGGAGATGTGAGGGATCTGGATGAGTTGAAGCAGTCTTTCAGATCTCCAGGGAGAATGATGGCTGTGTTTACCAAGACTCTGAATAAAGGAGGAAGAGAAGCAAGTCTGTGTTGGGGCTGGTAGTAACAGGTGGATGACCAGCTCAGTTCTTGACAGGATGAGCTTGAGTGCCTATGGGAAATTCAGGAGGAGAGATCCAAGAGGCATTTTTGTCTACACATGTGGCCCTCCAGATTGGATGAAGGGGAGGAGAAGGTCACAGGAGTCTTGATGGGTTATGGGGAGGGTTAGGTAAAACCAGTTGGGGAGCGAATGAGAAGGGGAGAGAGGCAGTGTAGATTCTTCCTTAAGAGTGATCCAGGCTATGAAGGGAGAAGAAAAGATAAGGCCGAGACTAGCACATAATGCAATGCAGGGAAGACCATTTTGATTATTTTTATGTTAGGAAAGATGGAGACACATTTATGAAGGAAGATCTAGTGGAGAGGGAGTGGGAATAAAAGGGGGCTCAAACACCAAGAATGCAAGAGGATGAGGCCAAGAACAGCACCGTGGACAGCTGTGGGAAGTGAGACAGGGTCTGCAGGTGGAGGGAGGTGCAAACGTGGATCACGGTGAATCCTGATCTCCAAGGAACATGAAAGCTGTTCCCACCTGAGAGCCTCCATTTATGCTCAGAAGCTGGAAGAAAGATCACTGTGCATACTGAACTTTGCTAGCCTCCCTTCAGAACAGCAAAGGTTGCCTATCAGGCAGAAGAATTCAGGGAAAAACAGCAATGAAACATTTGCAATCCTGAATGGACCCCATCCTACTTCTTATACAACTGGAGTTTTTTAGCAACCCTGGCTTTCACTGCTGTACCACCACCCCAGATTAATAGACTCCAGAATCGCCCTATTTAAATTCAAATCTCCTTGGCAAGGTTAGCCTGGAACAAGATAAATATGCTTTGCACTTCAGATCTCAAGTGAAGACTTTGCTTTGAGGATAATCTTTCTTTTCAAATGACCAGGATCTGGGGAAGCATTTCTTTTCCCTCTCTCTCTGACATCTAATTAGTTACACGTGATCTCTTCCAGTTTCACTCATGACGGAGCTGTTACCTGTGTATTTCACGTGGGAGAGTTTCCCAACAAGAGGAACCTGCAGGCAATGGGTGATGTGGAGAGGAAGTGAATCCTCCCAGGGGGGCTTGGCCAACAGGTGGCAAGCTCATGGCTCGGTTCCCAGATTGGCTGTGAGCAGAGGGAGAGGATGCTACCTCCACAGCCATGGGGATCTCTTTCATTGTGCAATCCTCTCTGCTCAGGAATGGCCAAGGGAAATGTATCCTGGACCACCTGTACTCAGAGGGTTTCTTTTGGCTGATGTTGCACAATTCTATTTAGACATGCTCATTTTTTAAGTTCCTCCGTGAAAGAAAGGGAGGAGTAAGTCGTGGGAGTCTTAATGGGTGATGGGAAGGATCGGGTAAAATAAATTGAGGAGTGAATGAGAAAGGGAGAGGATGTAGATTTTTCCTTCAAAGTGATCTAGGCTGTGATGGGGAAAAAAAGATAGGGCAGTGGCTAATACTTACAGACACTTATTTTCCTTGTTTTGTTTCTTGAGAAAGGGTCTCGTTGCATTGCCTAGGCTGGTCTCAAACTCTTGGGCTATAACAATCTACTTACAGAGAAATTCAGTGGAAAGGGAAAAATAAATTGCTCTGCCTTTGACCCAGGTACTTAGTATTTTTGATGCATTTCATACTCATGTTGGAGTATCTAAATATCATATCATTTCCTTTGAGGAGAAAACTTCCTTTAGCATTTCTTTTTAAAAAGAATTTTTTTAGCTGACACATAATAATTGTATATATTTACGAGGTAAAAAGTGATGATTGGATGTATGTATTCATGGTGGGGTGATTGAATCAAGCAGAAACATATCCATTGTATCTTTTTTGTGGTGAGAACGTTTGAAATTTACTTTCTTAGCAATTTTGAAATCTATAGTACATTATCATTAACTCTAGTCACCATGTTGTGCATTATGAGATCTCAAACACTTATTCTCCTTATATAGACTTTTCTTAATTTCATCCATTGACTCTCCTGGTCAAGAAATATCTGCTAATTCCTGAACTGTTACTTCTTTATTTTAAAGATTCTTTACTTAGATACATAACAATCTTTCTGTTTTCATCTTGCAATTTCATCATGCATTTGTAGAGTGCATGAATGCACTTTGGGGGCTCTGCCTTGTTCACCCCCATATCTCTAGCATTGGAGCCTGGCCAGCACTAATGGGCTAGGTCATTAGGAGGTGCTCACTAAGTATTGGTTAAATAAATGATGAGGACATCTAGCAAGGGAGGTGTTATTAAACCATCGTTTATTTTTAAGGTTCACAGTTTTATATTTTCTCAGAGCCTTCATTTGAAACATAACTTCTCACTACACAATCAAAATGTACAGTGCTCCTTTAAATTAAAAAAATTATAAACCTCCAAAGTGATCTAGTTTTCTTGTTCCTCTTTCTAAAGAGGCAGTGTATAGATGAAAATGCAGGCCCATTTCATTGAGAGCTGTTTAATTAAAATGAAAACAACTTTTGGGGGGATAATGATGGAGATGACAAGTGAAGAACACATCTCTGCTTTATGTTACTTCCTGCATGTTCCATGCAGTGACAGCTAGTAATTTTTAGAACTCCTTTCAAGGATGCTAGTAATTCAGCAGTATTAGTATAAAGAACCCAGAGAATGTTTGCTGAAGGCAGGGCTTCACTAGAAAAAACAGCACTATGCCCTACTGGGGGACCCTACCTGGGACATCAGACATTGGTTTAGTTTATGCTTTGATTCAGTAAACCCATTTGCTTTGAATTTACTCACAGGAAATCACACAAATGCAAAGACAAGAACATAAGAATATTCATCTTAGCATAATATGTAAAAAGGGAAAGTTGGAAGCAACCTAACTGTCCAATATGTGATTAAGTATTTTGAAACAAAATAGAATTCTGTTCAGCCATAAAAATGCAGATCTAGATTTATTAGGCAAGAAAGACATCTATGCATATTAGTGTATCAAAATCACACTATAGAACACCACATACAGTGTGTGTGCTCATTGTACATCTAGATATGTGCAGAAGGCAGAGTTTTAAATGACTCCCACAACCCTCACCTTTGTATAATTCCCTCCCATGAGTGTAAGGGAATTATACTATGAATACAGTTGGGGTATCACTCTTGTGATTATATAACTTTATGTGTCAAGAAGGATTTTGTGAATGAAATTAAGGTTACTAATCTGTTGAATTTGAGTTAATTAAAAGGGAGATTTCCAGGGTGGGTCTGACCTACTCAGATGAACCTTTTAAATCTGGGTCTAGAGGTCAGAGATAGAGCAAGTCAGGAATTCAATGACATAGAGACATGCTTCCACTGGCCTTAAAGAAGATGGGAGCTTTCATGAGTTCTACAGCTACAAGAACCAAATTCTTCCAAAAACCTGAATAAGCTTGGAAGAGAAACCTGAGTATCAGATGAGACAACAGTCCCAGCCAACACTGACTGTAGTCATTTGAGACCCTGAGCAGAAAACCCAATCAATCTGTGCCCAAATTCCTGCCCCACAGAAACTGTTTGATGATAAATTTGTGTTGTTTTAAGCCACTAAGTTTGTAGTAATCTGCTATGAAGCAATAAAAAATGCATACAATACACAAAGAGATATATTAGAGTATGTTTGACAAAATGTTACAAATGTTCTGAGTAGTTAGAAAGTGGATGATTCTGACTTTGGTATTTTTTTGCAATATTTAAGTTTTTTTGTAATAAACATGCATAAACTCCCCCTTCAAACATGAAGAGTATTGTTATTATTTTACCAAAAGTAGAACACAGTTCAAAATCTACCCTGATTCTGGCAGGGGCACATCCAGAGGTGCAGGAACCCATGGGTTGGTGAACAGCTGAACAGAGGAACACAGCTGAGACCAACATGGGCTTTGGGGCTCTGTGTGCTATGTGTTCAAATAAAAATAAAGTGGTTAATTTAAAAAAAAGAGTCCTTTATTGTTTTTAACTTGGCTAACTGCTTAAACACTCCACAGGGTCATCTCATTTAGAATATGTCCAGAAAGATTTCAGAGAAAAAGAGTTCTCAAAAGGGAAGAAAGAGATATGGGCTTGTAATTTTGTTTGTGCCGCTTTATCAGGGCTCTGGGGAGAGCACCAATAAGATCAAAAGAACCCTGGAGGAGATATCTTGGACTAACTTCAAGTGTAAACCAAGTGCTTGAATTCTTTTATTACAAAAAATAGCAGGGGGTAGAAGAACAGTACCTGTCTGTCTTGCAAGTTACTTGAGTATTTGTAGCAGATGGGCATAGCCCCAGCTCTCTGGATCTGCTATTATGCTTAATATATCGGTGACAATAATACCAGCACATCCTGGGATTATTAAATTCTGGTCATTCCAATAGCAGTAGAAATGGGTGAGGTGGGAGTTATTGGAAAGAAGTAAGAACAATTTGGTGGACTCTGAGGCTTGTCTAACAAGACATTTCAAAATGGAAATGAAAGCCAGGAGTTAGAAAAAAAAAAACTTGTCAGAAAATATAATGATGAAAGATGACAGGAAGGAATTATTCAGAGAAAGGAAGGATGCTGGAGGAAACTTTGATATATCTGGGAGCAGGGAGCACTACACTACTTCAGAAGGCAGCTATTCATTGTTAGGGGCTGTTGGAGTACTGAAACCAGGGAGGGACATTTGGATGCTCACTGCAGTCATGTCAGTCTAAGGTTAGTGGTCCAATCAGGTGGAAACCAGGTCAATGCCCATATCCTCACTAAGGCCCGACCGCTTCAGTTCCCTTGGGCTGGGAGCCATCCGAAGGAGCCCTGGGTAGCCAGCCATAAATGGCCACATTGCATAGCAATACTATAAGGAAGATGAATGAAGGATGCTGTGGACATTCCAGCTCAGCAAAGAATGCTGCCATAGAGATCAACTGCCTACCAAGAAAAAAGAAAAGTATGAAGGTGTTTACTCTTGCTTGTCCTATGAAGACAATAAATTTTTTGATGTTCTTTGAGAAGTCACAGTTTAAACTCAATACCCAGTGGAGAGGATTGCAGATGCGGGCAGTGGATTTGGGGACATGCTGTAGCTCCCAACATGAACCTAGGAGGTGTATTTATAGTAGGAGTTGTAGTCAAAATCATTAATAACTGCTCACAGACATGACTCAACTGGATGTTGTAACTGATCAGAAGGGCACGGGCTCCGAATGCTGGTGTGCTCCTACCAGGGACTACTACTGGCTAAATATTAGTCTAGATGTATTAAATTACACATATAGTAAAATAGTACTTGAGTTTTCATTCACAAAGTCTTCTGTGGTGTATCCTTCCTTAGTACTGTGAGTACAGCCTTTCTACTTTTTTCTTAAACTTCCAAGCACAGGTTTCTTATTTATTAAGGGAATTTTATAAGAACCTTATTAACAGCAACTTTTAGAAAATTAGGGGATGATTGTGCAGGTTTCTCTTTTCTCCTCCTTTAATTATTTCTTCTAGTGTAACTATCTGTTTTACTTTTTTCAGTGTAGTACCTGCAAAATGTGAGATACGGAGAATGAAACTAAATTTGTCAAAAATAAAACACAAGAAAAACAAAAGAAAACAACAAAAATGGAAATTAAAAAGTGCTCAGAAAGTAGAAGTCACTTGTTCACACAAATCCCATTTGCCATCACTAGTTAACAGAAGTCCCTCTCTGAGCTCTACTGGGTTCTGTCTGCTGGGGCTGGGTTCATTTGAAAGTGAGACCCCATTCTAATTTACCACTCTGGCATAGTATGGTAGGAATTCAATTCTTGACTGAAAATGAAGAAAACACTGGGCTTTGAGAGTATTTGTACAAGTCTAATGTACAAAAAAGGTTTCTATGATAAATTCTGACCAAGTGTCTTCATAATTATTGAAGACGGTTTTTTTCTTTCTTTTTTTTCAAGTCCAACCAATGGGCCCAGTAGATACTAAAGTTATTATTTTGCATTATAAACTTATTTATGGATATGCTATCCTAAAGTTGATAGCTCTTATATTTACAAAGTTTTTAAAAAGCTCTTATTAATTAGCAAAAGACATTAAATTGCACTCAGTATAACTTGGATGGTACATATTTTATTAGTTTCTAATTATTTGAAAACTAGTAACCTTTAAATGGTATATATAATGGGTCTCTCAGGCAGAATTTATGACTAACTAGAACATGCTATTTTCTTAAATGGAAAACACCTTAGTGTTTTCTATGTGGTTTATTAGATGGTTACTACTTTTTCCCCCATTCTGCCTAATTTCCTGAGAAGTACTTACAATGATCTCTGGCTTTTTACTCTCCAAACTCCCTCTTTGTTCAGTGAGACTTAAGTGGAATGGGAGTTACAGGCACTCTTTGAAACTAAATTTGTCAAAAATAAAACACAAGAGAAACAAAAGAAAACAACAAAAATGGAGTAGGGTGGGCATGTGACAGGAATGGGAGAAGAGTCCAGGGCAGTGATTTCCAAACTTCAAAGACCAAAGCCCCTTTCTAGTTTTCAAACAAATATTTTGTAACATCCCTTCATAAAATGAAATTCATGGATGGCTTTCTACACACATAATTTTCAAAAGATCAGTATAATGCCCTAAAATGTGTTTCAACAGACATATGTTAGGAAGACTATACTAAATGCCAAAAGTATCCCTACAAAATGTAAAGCACCTGAGGAGTATGGTAGAACCCCCCCATCTATGTAAGTTCTTGGGTAATAGTTAAGAGTGAGCTCTGGGAAACACCTCCAGAATGGCAGAGCAAGAACCTCTGGAAATTTGTTCCTCCATAAGGTAATAAGAACACCCAAAAAAAGAATCAAAACCAACTTTTTCCGGAGCTCTGGAATTAAACCAAAGTCCTGCAACAATCTGAGAAACATTTATTCAAGAAAAACAGATAAATCTCACTGAGAACAGTGAACTTTGTGGAATTTTAATTAGCCTTATTCCCACTCTCCTCTTCATAGCTTCTTGGTAGTCTTGAAAACCAGCAGCCTCAGTAGCTATGAAAACTTGCAGCCTAGAAACCAATGAGGGAGAGATAAGGTGTTTGGAGTCCCCACAAAACTCCTTCTTCCAAAATTGCCACTATTTAACTTGCCTGGTGACTCACTGAAGAGCTCAAGTCTTAGGGCTAGTTTTTATTTGATCTCATTCAAAAAGCACTCTATGAAAATAGCCCTATCCATATGATTTTTCAAAATTAGAAGCAATTTTAAAATATACCATCTGCCTGAAGGGGCAATACCACTTGAGAGAAACAAATGGCTTCCCAAAAATCTTAGGAAAAAACCTAGGGAATGAGATGTCCATAGGGGGCTTTGAAAAACTCTGACATAGATGGCCACACATATGTGCAGGGCTGTGAACATGCCTAAGAAAGCCCCAAGAAGGTCCTAATCTCTCATCTCTGGTTGACCTTGAGTCTCCATTCACACAAGTGAAGACTATGGAAGAATTACACACTAACTATTGGATAATTAAAAACTTTCCCGATTACACCCTCAGAACTCCTTGGCTAAAGTTGGAGGATTTTTGGCTCAAGATATTTAAGAAAATCTATGTTCAATTATTATCTGACTACTGAGATAACTCAGCATAGATATCAGTGGCCATACATGACAAGAAATACAGACTTTACGGAATTAGTCCAAGAAAGACACTAAATAAATCAACAGCAGTGGCAGCAACAACAAAAACAACAGACTCTGGGGAGCAGAAAACCTTATTTTAACAGTTGATGTGTTACATTTAAAAAAAACTTCCAGTTTTCAATGAAAATTATAAGAAAAAGTACAGCCTATACACAGGGAAGAAAAAAAAAAAAAGCAGCCAAGAGAAATTGCACTAAGGAAGCCAAGACATTGGACTTACTAGACAAAGACTTTAAATCAGCTATTATAAATAAGTTCAAAGAACTACTAAAGGGAACTATTAGAATACTGTCTCATCAATTAGAGAATACAGAAATTATGAAAAGGGACCACTTAGAAATTTTGGAGCTGAAAAGTACAATAACTGAAAATTAAAAAAAAAAATCACTCTAGGGTTTCAATAGTAGAGGCAGGGAGAAAAGAGAAAGAATCAATGAACCTGAAAATAGGCCAATTAAAATAATTCAATCTGAGAAGAAAAAAAGAAAGGAAAATGAAAAAATCCCAGAGACACATGAGATGCAGCAAGTGTATAAATATACTTATAAGGAGAGTTCCAGAAGGAAAGGAAACAGAGAAGTGACAGGAAGAATATTTGAAGAGCTAATAGCCAAAAACTTTCCAAATTCAGTGAAAGACATTATTATATACACTGAAGAAGCTCAAAAACTCCAAGTAGGATAAACTCAAAGAGATCTACATTTAGACACATCATAGCAAAATTATCAATAGCTGAAGATAAAAAGAGAATCTCTAAAATATCATGAGAAAAGTGATTCATTATGTACAAGAGATCACCAATTAGATGATTTTAGTTTTCTTTCTTTTTCTACTTCTATTTATACTTCATACTATATGTAAAAGTTAACTCAAAATATATCCTAGAGCTAGGTGTAAAAATCTAAAACTGCAAAACTCTTAGAAGAAAACAGAGGAGCACATTTCTTTTTAAGCTTGGATCCAGTTATGATTACTTAAACATTATACTAAAAGTATAAGCAACAAAAAAAAGAAAATTATATTTTATAAAAATTAAAATCTTTAGCACTTCAAAGGACACCACCAAAAACGTCAAAAGAGAGTGCACTAATGAGAGAAAATATTTTGCAAATCACATATATGCTAGAGGACTTGTGCTCAGATTATATAAAGAAGAGTTACAATGCAATAATACAAAAATAATCTAATTTAAAATGAGACAAGAGTTTGAATAACCATTTTGAAAAGGAAGGTATACAAATGGCAATAAATAAATAAAAAGATACTCAACATCACTGATCTTTAGGGAAATGCAAATTAAACCCATCCACCTCACGTCCACTAGGACAGCTATAATAAAAACAAAACAGAAAATAATGACTGTTGGCAAGAATATGAAGTTGGAACCCTTGTGTATTGCTGGTAGGAATACAAAATGGTATAGTATCTTTAGAAAATAGTTTGAAAGTTCCTCAGAAAAGTTAAATATGAAATTATCATACAACCCAGACATCCCACTCTTATGTATATACCCAAGAGGAAAAAAATATGTTCACATTTTTCCTGAATTTTCATAACAACATTATTTGTAATGGCCAAAAAGAGAAATAACTCAAATGTACAACTTATGAATGGATAAATAAAATCTGGTTTATCCACACAATGAAATATTCATAATTAAAAGGAATGAGGTACTGATGTATGGTATAACATGAGTGAACCTTGAACACTTTATGCTAAGTGAAGGAAGCCAGACACAAAAGATCACATATTGTTATGATTCCATTTATATGAAATGTCAGAATAGGCAAATCTATAGAGACAGAAAGTATGTTAACGGTTGCCAGGTTTAATAGGTAATGGGTTATGAAAATGTTCTGGAATTAGATAATCATGATGGTTGCACAACACTGTGAATATACTAAAAACTACTGAATTGTGCACTTTTTTCCCTTTCAATGTAGTTTTATTGTAACGTTAGTTAAGTCAATATTCAGCATTCAAAATATTATGACAGTGCAAATGCTATTCATAAATGAAACATGTATTAAACCACAATTAATTCTTCTTTCCTGTAAAAATTTTGTTTTCTGTTGATGTAACAATTGCCTCGTTGTGTTTGCTTTTCACTCCCAAACCCTTCATTTTGTTGTATGTGAATTATATTTCAATAAGGATATTATTTAATAAAGAGTGGGCTCTGGGGTTAGCCTCCTTGAGTTTGTAATTCATACTCTGCAACTTACTGATTGGGACCTTGGTTAAGTTACTCTGCCTCAGTTTCCTCATCAACAAATGAGGACAACAATAGTGATTACCTTAATATGCCTTTAAAAGACTTAAGTGAGTTAATACAAGTTAGCAACTAGATTAGGACGTGCCGCTAAGTATTTTATAAACATGAGCTATATTTACTCTTTAGAGGTGGCAAATAACTTTTTCAATTCTTTTTACAACACTCTGCATTTTGTGCATACTCTTAGTCCTGTCATGATAGATCTTTTGGTCTAGCTCCAGGTTGTCCTAAAACCAATTTGGCCAGAAATGTGGTTAATGAGATAGCGTTTGAAAATAGACATATTTGATAACTGTCCAGAACTGGTAACTGGATGCATCTTGGGATAATTTTACAAATCCTTAAGCATCTTTAAGCAATTTGGTCCATATAAGAGTTTTTATTCTATACTGTTATTTGGAATTCATTTGCAGATTGTTCTGTCTCATAGACAGTGATTGAAACTGGAGATAATTTAATAATATAAAAGTCCAGATAGCTGGTCATACTGAGCATCTATAATGCAAAGGTGGAACAGTTTAAATTTCAACAATGTGTCTACAATGTGTAAACCATCATATGAGTCCTAAGGGTGCAATGAGAATTGGGATTACATACTGGCTAGGTCAGGCTCCCAGGTGTGAAAGCTGGTTAATTTCTTCTCTAAATTTGCTTTGTTTATAGATTAAGTCTATCCATTGTAGCACAGAGTTTTTCTGCATTTTAAAATTTTTCACCCAATACCATTTATTCAGTGCTTGTTCTGTGCCCTGAACACTGCTACATGCTGGCAAAACAAACAGAAATAGAGATCAGACACTGCTTCCCTCTGTGGGGGTGAGGGGGTGCATTCTGGTTGGGGGGAGCCAAGAGAAGGGTATATTCCCTCCCAGAATCTTCAAATCAGACCATGCTCGCTTCAGCAAAAGGACACAGCGTAGCACTTTCATTTAGAAGGAGTAAAGGC
This sequence comes from Tarsius wallacei, assembly GCA_963574415.1. Taxonomy (NCBI): domain Eukaryota; kingdom Metazoa; phylum Chordata; class Mammalia; order Primates; family Tarsiidae; genus Tarsius; species Tarsius wallacei. The sequence continues at coordinate 20,354 of CAUYQG010107667.1, forward strand.
TTTCATTGAAAAATCTTTCATGATCCTAAAAAGTGCCACCATTTCTGTCTTTTAAAATTGTTTCCATTTCCACCGTGACCTTTGTATAATGAGGTGATCAAGCTGAGCTCTTCCGAGGCCCCTGCCCATCTGAGTGAGCCCCGACTCTCCCTCCTCCCTAAGCCCTCATATTCCTATTTGCTGTTTGGACTGCAGCTAAACACTGAGCAAGCATCTTCATTAAACTGTCCACAGTGATTCATAGCTGCCTTTCCCCAGAGGTTACACATAATTCAGAACTCATCAGCACACTGGGACAGGCAGCTGAAATTGCTCCTTCTAGGATCTGCTACCTTGTGTTTGCCTACTTGGAATTTCATTTGCTACCCTAGGGTTCAATGACTCAGCCCCACCTTCTTCCTGAGCAGCTAAGGAGCCCGGACCATGGCCTCTGTTGGCATAGACAGTGTGTCCACTCTGCAAAATTGCAGCCGCATGAGATGAGAGTCTCTCAGAGATGGTTTACACATTGTAGGCACATTGTTGAAATTTAGACGGTTTCACCTTTGCATTATAGATGCTCAGTATGACCAGCTATCTGGACTTTTATATTATTAAATTATCTCCAGTTTCAATCACTGTCTATGAGACAGAACAATCTGCAAATAAATTCCAAACAATAGTATAGAATAAAAATTCTGATATGGACCAAATTGCTTAAAGATGCTTAAGGTTTTGTAAAATTACCCCATGATGCATCCAGCTACCAGTTCTGGACAGTTATCGAAGATGTATATTTTCAAACACTATCTCGTTAACCACATTTCTGGCCAAATTGGTTTTAGGACAATCACCTGGAGCTAGACCACAAGTTCTATCATTACAGGACAAAATATACACAGAATGCACACCAGAGTGTTGTAAAAAGAATTGAAAAAGTTATTTGCCACATGTAGGGGACCTGGGATGGCAAACCGGGAAGCAGGAAAATAAGCAGTCTATCCTTGATGGTCTGTGATATAAAATGGTCTTGAAGTAGGGGAAAGACAGAGCAAGGAATAGAATCCAAGCTTGTCACTCCTGGCTTTGGACTGCAGTGAACATAATACACCCTCTCACACCATCTTGAGCTCTCCTGCCGAACCTCCCTATAGACCGATTTCTGTTTTTGGCAAGTGGACACTTGGCTGAGTCAGGGAGAAGAGGACATCCTGGTTCACTAAGACCTAACTGGACAAGTTGATACATCACAGACCGTGGACCATTGGAAGCTAGGTGTTGAAGAAGAGATAGATGGTGGAGATCTCATTTCCAGGTTTTCCTTACTTGGAGAGGACAGGGGCCTGAGTCACACACAAACCAGGAGCAAGAAGACAGGTTGAGACGGGTATGTTTGACCGGAGCACCTGGAGGAAGGTGAGCCCAGGGGCTTGGATCAGGCCAGTTCCACCTGAAGCCCTTGCTAGGAAATCCATCAGGCCACCTCGCGGGGGTCAGCTGATGTCCAGCAAATCATTCCTACCCTCATCTCAGCCTCCATTTAGCCTTGATGCCTGACCCTCATCCTATCTCACTAGCCCTATAACTCAGAAAGCCCCTGCTTCTTGCCAGTGATGGTAATAATTTAATCACTATCAAGACTACCAGAATGGTAAGTACTCTACCAGATAACCTCATTTAATCATTATAGTTGCTGCATCAGGAAATGGTAACTACAAAGATTACTTTCATTCTACTGATGAGGAAACTGAAGCTCAGAGAGGTGAAGTCATTTTCTTAGGGCCACGCAGCAAGTAACTGCCCAAGCCAGAGCTTGGAATGGGGTGTGGTTGCAGTGACTACCTATAGGGGTCGATGTGTCCAGGGACAGCTCCTACCAACCTCCTCGGTCCAGGAGGGTCTTAGGCATTCTTTTGGTTTCCTGGAACACCTATAGCTTCTAAGGTGCACCAGTGTTTGTATTGGTCAGGCAGTTTCTGCTTTTTCTTTAAAAATACCCCAAAGTGACAGAAATGGCACAGCCATTTTAAGACATTGGACATCCCTCTTTCCTGATTGCTTCCAGGTACTTAGGTTGATGGCAACATATTGTCTCTAAGAAATTCCAGCTGTGTGACTAATAATGAAGGCAATAATAATGGCTAACATTCATTAGGCACCTGTTATGTTCAGTTCTGTGCTGAGTAGAGTAGGGAATTTTTTTTAATCTCCGCTTTAGAAGAGGAAAGAAGCACAGAGAGGCTGTGCCTTGCCCAAGGTCACACAGCTGGTCAGTGGCAGAGCCAGGCCTTGGCCTCCGAACTGACAGAGCCTTTTAATCCCCGTGCTGCATGATCTGGGAGTGTCCTGAGTCGAGTTGGCATCAGCCCTTCAGCCAGTCAGATAGATGGTCAGGCATGAAATATTGAAAATCTACTGTGAGCCAAGCAAAGGAGGGAAGAGGAGCCCAGGGCTGTGATCTGAAGTGGAGGGTGGGTTAGGGACCCAGACCAGGGAGCATGGTTCCAGGGTGATGTGACATTTGAGGAAGACACCAAAGGAGCAAAGGGTGTCAGAGGTAGAGAAAAGAATTCGGAGCACAGAACTGAAAGAGGAAAGATCTAGCAGTTTCACAATTTTCTATCAGTCCTGCTTAGGGTCTAGGGGATTTGTTTGTTGGGGTGCCACATAAGGACTTATGGAGGTATTTGAATCAAGGAGCAGGGAGAGATCTTTGAACTGCATTTGACTAAAAAGACAGAGACAGAGAGAGAGAGAATGAGAGGGGGGAGAGAGAGGGAGAGAGAGGGAGACAGAAAGAGAGAGAGTGTGTATGTAAGGAAGAGATATGGAGGGTAGAATGCCAAATAATTCTCTTTTTGCTATTTTGATTGTCACAAAGTGCTTCTGGAACAGCTATTTTGGTGTGTTTTTGTCATTCCACATACACTCAGGTCTGCCGTACTGTAATTCTGCAGGCTTAAATGGTTCTTTAAATTTCTGTTCCATTTACAGAGACCAGGTTTTGTCTCGCCCGTGCTCTCCAGTTCGCTACAGCTCAGCTCATTCCCTTCCAATGAACTGCACTATTTTTTATTCATAGTAGCACTTTGCTACTAGTTCAGCGATTTCTTTCTTTCAACATTCTCCAATGAGCATTTACCAGTACTGGTGAGTTAATACTGCTCTTACAATTGTGGCCCATTCCTGGGACACAGGGGAGTTCAGGCACTTCTAACTTTTAATTTCACTTAAAATGAGCTTATAACTTCCTATCATCCCCATTTGGACGCTTTTCAAACTGACAGTGTTTTAGTTTTATTATTTGTAAAGAACAACTGTATGAGACACATTTTTGGCTTGGAAATTCTACCAGGTTCAATGGTTGGCAACAGCTAAAATTATGCCCCAATTTCCTCCCTTATGAACCTTCATAAATATCCTTCAGTTCAGACTCAGGATTTTTTTTTAACCTCTTTTTAGTGTATTGAAAAAATATAATATTTCTTTGGGATTTTAAGCTCTCTATAGCCAGCTTGTGCTGTAGGTGTTCAGGGCAGTGAAAGAAGCATGTGATTGGTTTTGGGAAACAATTTCAACTTTACTGCCATTTCTATCTCTGAATGAAAGGTAAGGATACAATCCAGGAGAGAGCTTTTTTGGTATTTGCTGTTATAATGAATGATTGATTTTTATTACTAGGAACCCAAACTGTCTGTTCAGTAACATTTATAATTCATTAGCTAAAACATTATTTAACAATCAGACATTTCTATCTAAGCTATTGAATGATCTTTAAAATAGAAGAGAAACACCATACTAAGCCTATCTTTGGTAAATGTACAAAAAGTCACTATAATCTGATACCAACCAATGTCCTTATCAATGAAACTTACCACACCGAATCCTTGGTGAGTTTGGAATTCACATTTCCATCTTCTTCCAGGAAGATGTCCATTTGCAAATTGGCATCATTATCATGGGCTGAGAAATAATTGGTAACAACTCTTGCTGGTATTCCAAGGCATCGCAAAACTACAGGAAAAAAGGACAGAGCACAACTAAACACATCAACCAAAATTTCATAAATACATAGTAGAAACTCCCTTCTCGTATGAGACTTTCTTCTTGACCAACATAAAAAGCCTCTTTGGAGATGTTGTCCTCAAATGTTCTATACTGACTGAGAAAGGGTGACCATTCAACCACATGGGGACTGAAGAAAGAAATCTTGCCGTGTGATCTTTCAGAACTGCTATTGGTGCCAAACTAAGTCAACTGGAGTAGAATCCCAATAACAGAGCCATATGATTATCAAAGTGACGTTATTTTAGTCCAGTGAGTGGGAATATGTTCTTGAAAATAAAATTTTAAAGACCCACTAATAGCAAGTTAGGAATTTACAGAGCAGGTCCTCAGTGGAGTTTGCTCTCCTGGCTAAAATTTGCTCTTGTGACACTCAGTGGAGGGTGACACTACAGATTTATTTTAATTGTTAGATAATAAATGACCTAGATACCTCTCTTGCCATATGTACCTATTGATTAAACTTAATCCAAGTGCCCTCCCTGGTTCCCAGGACGCCAGACATCAGGACTCATTGAAAATAATTCAGCTGACAATTTTAAGATTAATGACTTAGCTTGCCTTTTTTTTTTCTCTCCTTCAGAATAGTTTAGCATTTTAAACCAAAGTCTACCCACCTCCTTCAATAGAACAACCTTGGAAGTCTAAACCTGAGTCTGGTAGAAATTCAAGTGTCCCCTCCTTAAGGGACTTGAAATAATATACCGAACAACGATGACAGCCACCACTGCTTCCTACTCCCATTTTCCTCTATTAATTTGCAGCTCCTATTCACCGACCTCTTACCAATAAAACAATTGCCACTCTTGTTCTGTTTCTGGTTGAACACATTCATGCTATCATAGAACAAAATTTTGTCAAGAGTCTGCCTTACCCATAATTGTAAGACAGTTGAAGCTTGACTTTGGGACACCTGTTTTTTCTTTCTCCAATGTCTCCCTTCAGGTTTACTTTTACTCTCACTGCAACTTCTCCACAGTGGATTTCTGCCTTTTCTTAATTTACCACCAAGCCTGTTCTTAGGCACAGATCTGGTAACCCTTTCCTACCAAAGGCATAGATGTAGATGAGATATAAGGTGTTCACTATTTTATCTGGTTCTAAGCCTGAAGGAATTAAGCTGGGGTAGTGAAATTGTAGGCATGGGGAGGACTTGGGTCCTTTTTGTTTTCCTAAATTCATTCACAAGACTGGCTTCTTCTGTTGAGAGGTTCCTACCACATTCTGACTTGGGAGCCTTGAGGAAGAGGAATAACCTCCAAACCATCATAAGTTCAGGTTTCTCTTGGGACTTTCAGAGACTAGCACTTCTAGGTGACTAATGGTCATGGCCTTTATTGCTCCCAAGAAATATATACTGTATTCCTTTAGCTCTTGGGTATATTTAAATGGCTAAGAAAATAATCTTAGTCAGTTTGATGCCACAGGAAAACAAAATAAACAAAACAAAACTCACGCTTTCTTTCTACTTGGATCACTGATTAAATCTTAGACTGTCACAACTTTGAGCTAAAATGAATAGGTTTCGCAATCATTTTTTAAAAATGGCCTTGCTCCAGCCTCTAGCCCCTTCTTGTTTTTTATTTTTAATTAAAAAAAATGCTAACTAGGTAAAACATTGTGTATTAATGAGCAGGCAGAAAGGACACTCCAACTTGAGTTTAATGTTTCTCCAAGGCTGTGGAAATAGCAAGTGAATGAAAATCATTACCAATGATGAAGACATACTGAAATGAATGTATTTTTAAAAATATACACTGAATTAATTGTAACATTGTCTGGGCCTAGAGAGGCAAATGCCATCTTGAAAAATGATGTGAGAGGCTGAAGAGAATGATTTTGTTCCCATATGTTTTTCTCTACAGATTGGATGTTGGGTGGATTAAAAACCAGAGAGGAGAAACTGGGGAAGCAAAGATTGTTCATTATGTTCTAATCTCTAATTGCTCAGGGGCATTGAGACACATGGAAAAAATGGAGATGAGACCACCTGCCATAATCCCTTTCATAGCTGGGATAAACATTAAGTGGATATATTTACAAACATCTTGACAATATTTACATAACTTCCAGGTAACAAATAAGCAGTATATATCTTTCCTTGTTATTCATTATATTAGATTTTACTGTTTTAATTTTTTAATATGAGGTAACTAAAAAGAAAATGGTTTATCTTTCTTCCTACATTCTTGCTTGGCCTCTATGACTCTCTATTTCTCTTGGGTGTTGAATGATGGATTATGTGGGAAATAGTCCATCCTTCTTTCTATAAAGATTCTGCAGTCAAAGAGAAACTATGAGCATATTTGGCTCAGGATAATTTAATTATGCATTAACTACATCCCAGAATGCTCACCCATAAATTCTATAGAGCCAACAGGGGCCGCTAAGTCTCTTTGCCAGGTTATAGGAAAAAAAAGTCTTAAAGTGAAATTTCCTTTACATTAAAAAGAAATTACTCAATTGGATACTTACATGTGTTAAAGACACCAGCAAAAACCCAGCACTGACCATACCGAACTGGATTCTCAGAGCTCTTATATTCCAGTAGAATGTCAACGCTTCCAGTCCAGGCTGATGGGGGGACCCCATAGGCATAGATATTGTCCCAGGATCCAACGATGACACCTTCATCATCTTTGGCATTAACCTAAATGAGGCCAAAAGAGGTGAGAAGGAAGAAAGTTCATCTAGACAAGTCCTCTCCAGGCTATGGCATGAGGCAAGCTGAGGTTTTCAGTGACTTTCATATGCTATGTGTGGTGAAAACAGTTCCAATTCTGTTCAATCCACCATTATGTTGTCAGGGAAAATGACACAAAAACTAAGTGTGCGAAGAGAGACCAAATGACCAAGACTGTCTCTTAAACAGCATTTTACTGTTGTAAGGTGAAGTTGAATAGCAAATAGGAGGAGTCTTGACCTCTTCTTCACACGACTGGGAGAAAAATCACATAGGGTAGTTGATTTGAGCCAGAATAGTGCTGGAGAATGACAAAAGAAGCTCTGCAAAAGTACAAAGCTCCAGTGGGGATCTTGTCTTGGTACAAGGAGAACTCAAAACTGACAAATGAAAAATTAATGGCCTAATGGGTTTTGATTTTTAGGATGAGTGGCAGATTCTAATAAATTGAAAAAGTTAACAGATGCTGTCATAGGAGCCATTAAGAGTTAATAAGAAAATAGAATTTCATTGGAACCATACAGAATTGTGTTTTTAAAAATTTAACCTAATTCTTCTCTTTATGCTTGTTTAAAGTAATTCAAGTTTTATAGTTTTGTTAAAAAGTATTTCTATTTCCATAAAGGCTAGGATGTTATGATTTATATATGGAGGAGACTTAAGCAGAGAAAGGCAATCTTGAATATCCCGGAAAAACTTGCTATACCTTCAGACTACATGCATCTAGCAGCAGCAAACCGAAAGTGCAGGAGCAAAGATCTTTTGTGTTTAGACAATAAAACCAAGGTTAAGAGATATCAGTCTCAAGGCATCCTGCCAGTTTTTCTGGGCACTGCTGAATCTACCTTTCTTGGTGTAACTTTCATCACATTTAATTATAGTCAGATGCGTCTAAGTGGGGACCAGTGGGAGTTTTTCCAAAAACTGGTGACACTTCAACAATTTTTATAGTTGACATGACAATGGTTTAGAGCCTTGCTACTCAAGTTTGGTCTATAAACCAGCAACAGTGGTATCTCCTGGGAGCTTATTAGAAATGCAGACTCTCAGGCCCTTCTAAGACCTACTGATTAAGAATCTGCAATTTTCCAAGATCCCCAGGTGATTTGTGTACACATTAGTTTGGAAGAGTAGGCTTGGATCATGCTGAAGAGACATTAGTAGGCAATGTGAAACATGATTAAAGCATGTGTGTTTGGATTATGAAAACCACAGAAGAGATACTAGAATATTATGAATTTTTATGTGCTTGTTGCCTCACCAACTAGCAGTTCAACCTCAGCACCTATTTAAATCCTTCTCCTTGGCTGGCCAAGGAGTTTAACTGTAGAGGAATCTGTCTTCCCCACTGGTTCATGAGTTCATTGTGAACAATGATAAAATCTATGTTTTTCTGAATCCTAGCAAATATTAGTTAAAAGTTAGTGCTCAGTAGTTATTTAATAATCACTTGTATAGTCAACAAGCATTGCACATCTGAATAAGAACAAGACATTTTCCTTGGGGGAAAGATGTACAGAAAACCAGTGTAGTGGAAGTAAAGGTTATTGGTATTGGTATTAAGGCAGAAAAACATACAGGTAGAGTGGGGCACCAAAGGCAAGAGTAATCAGTCAGGTTGGAGAGTGATGGTGGTGAGCGGGGAGTAAGTTCAGTAGAGGAGCTGACATGCAAGCTGGCCAGTAAAGGCCATCTACATAGTGGAAACAGTTTGAAGAAATGCTTGGTGTCATGAAACAACAGGGCAGGTTCAGGGACCTGCTAGGAATTCTGCATGGTTATTATGGAAGTAGACCATAGTGAAAGAAATGGAAAATGCTAGATGAAAACACTTAAGATGCGCAAGCATCTTCTACTGCACATGACAATGCCTCCACTAGAATGTGAGACTTACTTTAGCACTGAGTGGCATTTCCCAAAAAGGGTCCATCTGGGGAGTGCTGTCTAGAAGATCACTATTCGATTTGATTTAGACAGGCTATTTTTTCCCTCTGATTCTGTGTCCAGTCAAGTTAAAGCGAAAAAGAGTTTCAGTAACTGTCTAGCAAATTTGTTCTATGAAGAGAAAAGATACTTCTTTGGAGGTTTCTAAAAGACCTTGTTCAGCTAATTGCAAACTCATGCCTTTGATGTAAACTTTGACTTTAGCTTGTAGATTCATGAAACGACTGGTGTGCAATAAGGTTTAGTCAACTATTCTAGCTCTATTCATGATCAATACTTCTCTTTACTGTTGAATTGATTATTTTAAAACCGGTTTCTATTATGATAAAACCTAAGAGTGTCTTGGTAGGCTATGATGTGGTCTGGTCTTTGAAGGTAGGTAGATTCAGCTTTGAACTCACATTACCATTCCCTTATCATTAAGAAATAAAATAGGTTCTATAAATCTCAGAGGTAAAGGTTCCTAAACTGTGGTTCTAATAACTGATTTTCAAACTGTTAGCCATTAATTAGAAGGGCTATTTATAGCATACAGCTGAACTCAATCAGCTAAGGGGAAGAGTAAGAGGGGAAAAAAAAGCTCTCTCCTCTACAGACCTTTTAATTGTTAATGCTGAGCTGTTCCCCTGTTGCTAGATAAATCACAACTCTCATTTATTAGCATTTGGCCAGATTAGCTACTGTTTTCTAATTAGAACATTGATTTCTGGGGAGTTCAGACACTGAAAGAGATAAGTTTTTAATGACAGATGTAAAGGGTTAAAGTAATATCTCCCTTCCTAGACAACAAGATATGTTTAGAGACTACTTCAAGGGCATACAGGTCCTTTTGTATGCCACAGTTGGCTGTTATAACACCCTATCATGAACTCATGGTGTGACCAGTGGCAGAATAAAACGTCTTGGCCTTGGTCACTGGTAGTCAAGTAGACAATATGGGCCCAAGACTATGGGCAGGGAGTGTTATTCAATATCATGAAGGCTGCACTAAATTTCCTTTCCATAGTACCTACAGTATTGGAAAAATGAAAAGCAGCCCCCCAAAAGTCATGATCAGCAACCTCAGTTCTTCACAGCCTAATGCAATAAACTCCAAAACACAGTGCCAAGAAAAGTTGAGGATTGTAGAGTAGAGCAGAGCAGAGAGGAGGCCTGCTCAGCTCCTAACCATCAATTTTTTCAGAAGCCTGAGATTTTTCACTTATATTTCAAAATGTGGAAAGAAACAAACTGAACTAAAATGCTGATATATTTTCTTGTGCTGACCAGAATGGTGGCCATAATTGCTGTAAAGAAATGAATGAAAAAGGATCTGTAATTCAAAAGAGGTAGAGATTCTGGCACTACAATGAGGAAATGATACAAAACCCAAGAGTATACCTGCCATGGAAATCAGATACACCACCAATTACAGGGAGTGGGTTCTGAAATGGGAATTTTAGCGAATCTTAAAAGACAGAGCAGAACCTAAGTGTTCTAATAAAGACTGCCCATCTCCTCAGTTAAACCCTCTTCCCCACTTCAATCTCTCTTAGAGTACTACAGAGTAGATAGAATGAAGAATATTGGCCTTAAATTGCAGTTCAGAGGAAAAATTAAACTAATCTTATTTTGAAAAGACAGATAGGATTTCATTTATTAGAACAAATAGAATATCTGAAGAAGAGCTGTGTGAGTATAAGTATGAATAAAAGGAAAAGGAGCAGCATAGGGAAAAAGGGGAATGGAGAGAGAGCGAGAGAGAGAGAGAGAGAGAGAGAGAGAGAGAGAGATCATGAAAAAACTCATATATAGAAGAAAACAAAATTAAGGATCATAACAAATTTTCTCAGTCTGTTAGGAGACCATAGACCAAAGGAAGCAAATTGGCAACCAAGTTATAGCATTACAGAACTAATAATAATTATAAACTACAAGAAACAGAATAGATATTGCCAAAAATAAAATTACTTACATAAAAGCTTGAGTTAATCAGAGAAAATGCTAATGAAAAAGACAAATATAATTTATTTAGAAAAAAGCGAATAGTTTCATAGTTATGGAAGACAAAGATAATACCACATAAGGATAATTAACATTATTAAATAGAGAACCAAACAAATGAAACAGAACATAAGAAAACTTTAAATTTTTTAACTTAAAAGTTGAGTCTATACATTTAAAGAACAACTTGTGTTCCAGGGTAATTTGATACAGAATGCTCCTTGCCTAGGAATTTTAATTAATTTGTACATTAGGATAAAAAAGTAATTGTTCAGTCATCTAGACATAAAATGCAAATTAGCAACAAGTGAGGGAATGGGATAACCCTCAGACTTCTCTACAGTACCATACAGTGGCAAAACACTGCCAATCAATATTTACATAGTCCTGAAAGAAACGTTGACCCCATATTATGAACAGATATGATGGTATGCAAGTATAAAGGCAACCAGTACACATTCTCAAACATGAAAGATTTCAGGAAATATGGTATCCATCATAACTAACCACTTGAAAAATGATATCAAAATAACTAAGAGATGAGTCAAACAAAGAATCTAGGAATAGAGACTCTATGGTAAAAGATTCAGTGATGAGAGAAATCCATGTAAGTCTTTGGGAATTATAATTACGGATGAATTTTAAAACTTGATAATGTAAAAACAACAATCACCATACAAAAATTTAGACAGTAGGAAGGAAAATGGAGAGGAAGAATGAAAATGTTAATGTTTCAATGTGATGGTCTCTCATAGTTAATTGATATCATCTAAAATTAAAACATAATTTAAAAGCACATAATTGCTTTATTCTTTTAATGGTTTTTATAATTTTGTAATAACCTTAGAGGGACCTATCAGGAAATGATATCTCTTGTAGTGAAGAAACACTTATTTGAAGTTTAACAGTTTCTTCTATTGCAATTCAGTTTTTTTCTATTAAAGTAACATGTAATACAATCAAATAAAACTTAAATAGAATGTGAGTACAATTAAATGTAATATTTTAAAATTAAATAGCATGACACCACTTGGCATAAATACAGATAAACAGGTCAATGGAACATAAAAGAGAATACAGAAATAGATCCACACACATACACCTACCATATGACCTAGCTATCCCATTCTTGGGTATTTACCTAAGAGAAATAAAGCTTATATCTATACAAAGATTTTTACATTAATATTTCTAACTTTACTTGTAAGATGCAAAAACTGAAAATGCATAAATAAATAGTGTTTATGAACCACTACACAATGGGCTACTACTCAGCAATAATGAGGGATGAACTACTGATAAAAATGACAGCATGGATGAATTCTGAAACTCAATAAAGAGGCAGAGAGTACAGACTGCATGATTACATTTATATAAAAATCTGGAAAACACAGAAAGGAGAGCAGTGATTGCCTGAGGATGGTACACAAAGCAGGGAGTTATTAAAGGGAGAAATTACAATGAGGAAACTGCTAAGGGTAATAGATGTATTCATTATTTTGATTTTGGTGATGGTTTCATGTCTACATATACATATCAAAATTATCAAATTTTACATTTTAAATATGAACATTTTATTGTCGAATATATTTCAATAAGGCTATAAAAAGTAAATTACTTTGAAATTAAACTAACCATTATAGTATAATACTATTTATGATTTACAAACAATTTCTCCTGTATAATTCAAAGGATACAAAGAGTCTTAAAGCTTGATCCATACTGGACTTCTTTCCAATTTTGGTCATTGGGGTCTGAGCAGATTCTAATCTGACACAAAGAGTTTTAAGCATGACCCATACTGGACTTCTATCCAATTTTGGTCATTGGGGCATGATTATAACCTGATACAAATAAAGAAATGTGACATTTCTAGAATATTCGATTTCCTATAGCACAGACCCTTACATTTCATACATTTTCACCTTCTTTTCAAATATGAAAATGCATTTTTCTTCTTCTGTATGCACCTTTTATATGGCTATTATAATATGATTTTTATCTGTTATAAGCTTGTTATATTCTGTTAAATTTTATTGTTAAAATTATGTTCTCATAAAGACTAGGATTTCTGTAAGTCTTTCAGAAAATAGTTTAATACCCAATCTTGCCTATAATAGTTTCTCAAGGAACATTGGATATAAATTTTTATTTTGGGTTACATGTGAACTAGCTTCAAATGACTAGAGTTAAATTTGGGAAGGAGAAGAATTAGTCCTTGTAAAAATCCTTTCCAGGTTTTGTGAACCATAATTCCCAGTTACAGTCTGGTGATGACCAATTTGAATCATAGGAGGAAATATTATAGTGAATGTCAAAATGTGCTCCGTGGCACTCTAGGATCTTGCCAAAGAATCTCCATAGTTATGGTAATGAGGGGTGGGGTTGAAGGGAGCTGGGTGTTGGTAAGGGCTGTAGTCATCTCCTCTCTTTAATAATAGCTGCTCTTCTTTTTCTTCCTTCTTTATTTTGGTTCAATTGATTTTTTTAAAAGAATAGTTTCAAAAATTAAAGTTTGGAAATTCATCATCCTGGGAATGTGTGGAGATCTATTTCTTGTGCCTGCTTGTCCATTTGCCAAGTTATGTGGTAAGAATAGGAAGAGAGATGAGATGAAGGTGAAGTACTCTGAGTGGTTGAAGCAACCAGCAAAATTTCAAAGAAAAAGAAACAGGGTAGCAGTAATTCTATCTCCCCCACTTCCTGCCTCCTCATCCTTGATCCTTTCTGGGCTTTCATGGCACTTATAACAGCCAGGGTCACACACTTGATCCAAAGGAATAGAAAGCCATCTACCATCTCTTTGGCTTCTCATAGTGGTGGGCATAACAACAAGCTATTTTCTCCCTTGTTGCTGCTGGAAATGTTCTTCTCTCTTCCTGGAATGCCCTTACACACTCAAATCCCTTCTATACTTGTTGAATGCCGATTGACCCTTTAACACTCAACTGATTTCACTCAAAATCTTTACCTGTCCCTCTGATTTACTTCTGTTTTCCTGTTTATCACTTCGCACTGTGCCATGGTTAGACTGTGTTTGTTTTAATGACCAGACTGTGTGTTTCCAGATGAAGAAAAGCACCATGCTGTTTGGCTTTGTGTTTCCAAGGCTAGCACAGAGTGGGTACTCAATAAGTTCTGTTGAATGGATGAATGTGATATCACTGGAAGATGGGTGCAGGCCACCTTTAAGTATTTTTTTACTAGATGAAGACAATGGGTTCATAAGGTTGACAGCAGATATTTTGCTAAAATTGACAAGTTGTTTATAAAATTTATATAGAAAAGCAAAGGATCTAGAATAACCAAAACAATATTAAAAAGGAAAAGCAAAGATGGAGGATTACTTGATTTGAAGATTTACAACAGCAAAACAGTAATCAAGATAGTATGGTATTAATATAAGAACAGACATATAAGCCAAAGGAACAGAACAGAAAGTCCAGAAATTGATCCATGCTCATATAGTCATTTGATTTTCAAGAAAGTTGCCAAGGCAATTCAATGGGGCAAAAGATAGTCTTTGTAACAAATGAAAGTCTTTCCAACAGTCATTTCAACAAATGATGCTGGAATAGATGAATGAATTAGGAAAAAAATAAACCTTGGCCCCTACCTCACACCACACAAAATGAGATAACTCAAGATGAATCACAGATCAGAATGTAGAAGCTCAAATTATAATGCTTCAAAAAGAAAACATAGGAGAACATCTTCATGACCCCTGTAAATAACTGAAGATGACTATAAAAAACAATTTAGGAATTGTTCACTGGAAGAAATTTTTAAAGGTGGCCTGTACCCATCTTCCAGTGAATTGTTCACTGTGCCATGGTTAGACTTTTAAACGTGGCCTGTACCCAAAATTTACTCCAGACTTTATAAAATTAAAAACCTCTGTTACTTAAAATATGCCATTTAGAAAATGTAACTTGTAGCCATAGTGTGGAGAAAATATCTTCTATACATATCTGACAATGACATATATTCAAAATATACATAGAGCAATTACAACTCAATAATAAAAATACAAATGATCCAATTAAAAAAATGGGCAGACTTGAAAAGATGCAGCACCGAAAAAGATATGTGTGACTAGTGCATGAATACAAAGGTGTTCAACAACATTAGTCACCAGGGAAATGAAAATTAAAACGACAGTGAATACCATTATGTGCCCACTAGATTGTTTAAAATTTGCAAAGTTGAAAACATCAAGAATAGGTGAAGTTGTGGAAAAACTGGAACCCTCATACATTTCTAGAAGGAATGCAAAATGGTACAACCACTTTGGAAGACTAGCAGATTTTTATAAAATTAAATACATACTTTCTGATTGAAGCATGCCACCTTTTAGCTATTTACTCCAGACATATGAAAACATGTACACAAAACACTTGCACGTCAATATTCATAGCATCATTAATAATAATAGCCTCAGATTAGAAGCATCTCAGATTGTCCATCAATAGATGAATGGATGGGCAAATTATTATAGATGATACAATAAAAAATTCTCAGTAACAGGAAGGAAAAATTAAAATACATTCAAAATTGATTGACTGTAAGTAGAAAACCAAACACCATGCATTTTCACTTATAAGTTACAGCTAAACTAAGGATTTGCAAAGACATACAGAGTGGTATAATGGACACTGGAGGCTCAGAAGGGGTGGGGGGAGGGGTGGCGGGACACAAAATCACCTATTGAGTACAATGTGCACAGGTAGGGGTGGTGGATATGCTTAAAGCCCAAACCAAAAACTATTTGAAACCCTCAAAGCTACTGAAATAAAAAATACATAAAAAATAAAAATAAAATAAACAAACAAAAAATAATTGACTGACTAAAAGAAAGCAGCTCCACTTATACTGTATGAATCCATTTATATGGATTTTAAGAACAGACAAATCTAATCTATTGTAAAATATCAGAATAGTAGCTGCCTAAGGGGATGGGAATTGACTAGCGGGAACACAAGGGAAATTTTTAGGCTGATGGGAATTTTTATCTTTTGATTGGAATAGTGATTACCTCGATCAAAACTCATTGAATGGTGAATTTAATATCTGTGACTTTTACTGCATGTACATTTTACTTGAATCTTAAAAAAGAAATTAGCCTTAATTTATGCTTTGGAGTATATAACTACCGTTATATGAACCTACTTTGGCGTATGTACATAACTCAAGCTCTAACAGGGGTAATTAGACTCATTTTTCTTGATAACTATTAACCAGAAATTATCAGCCCCCTCTCCCTTAGTAACTGAGGATTCTCAGTTGTATTTTACTACTTGACAATCATGGGAGAAATAACCAAATGTGGACAGAGAGAAAGAAACTGAGATTTCAAGGTCTCCGTGTGTTGTCTGCTTTTTCAACTGCCATACCACTCCTACAGGGTGTAGGGCTGGTATACACCAAGCATCCAAAAATATCTGAATAAAAGGCATAGATGGATGAGAGAGGGAAAAATGCAGAGCAGGAGGAGGAAACAGAGAGAAGGGCGCCTTAGGAAGAGAGAAGGGAAGGAAAGGGGGCACAAAGGAAACCCGGAGTGCATAAAGCTGTATGTATCCTTAAGGGCTGTGCTTTTCTATCCCCCTATCCTGGGGATGTTGGCCCCCAGGAGACAAGAGCAGCACTGACTGCACAGCTTGGAGGGAGTGCTGAAAAGCATCCCTGTGTTTCAGAAATAGCCTGTGTGATTACAAAATAGATGCAGCATTGAAACCTCATTCCAGGAAGCAATTCGGGGAAAGCAGACATTTAGATTGACTATGATTATCACATTCCAGAGATGGCTTGTAATAAATGTCTGTTTTTCTCCAAAAATATGAGGAGAACAAGCATAAGAAATGTAACCTTAATAATTGAGAAACCAAGCTGTTTTCCCACAAATGGAAACTTCATTATATTGCTGGCTTTTGCCATAAGAGAAAAAGATAATGTCTAAATAGTTCATTGTTCCTCATCCCCCCCCACCTAAAGAGAAGGATTGAATCAGACAGGGCATGTAATAGGCATTATATTTGTACCCAAGAAACTCATGTGATATGGAGAGAGGACAAGTAGAGGACAAATCCAGGGGAAATTTAACATTGTGTGTGGAACAGTGGGTCAGGCAACCTAAGATCCATCTCCGGTGCTACCAGTGACCTTGGATGAAGCTATTTAAATTCCTGATCCTTCAGTCTCTCCATCTGCACATTGTTTATTTATGGACTGGATGAAATTACTCAAAAGTGGCTATGAAAATACTTTCTGTTAGGTAAATTATATTTTCCCACTTGCTTCTAACATATTTGTCAGTTGTTAAAAATCTTCAACAAATAAAAAAACCCTAGTGAATAAATGACCTATGGTATTGTGTTTAGCTGGAAATGTATTAGAGATTTATCCTGACTCTGTACCTCCCATTCATCACTGAATCCCCTTGATAGTTCCAGAATCATAGAAATTACTTCCATTTGTAGGAATACCTTGATTCCAACTTTAATGGGTAAAAAAACAAAGCAAAACAAAAAAAACCTTTTTTTAGAATTGGTAAGTTCTTATTTTACTTTGTTGGACTATAGTAACATTCTCCATTAATACTAATCAGAGATTTTCCAAAAGTTGCCACTATGGGAGATCCTCCTGATTGAGATGTATTGCTGTTGGAAAGATTACAAAGAGCCTCAGAGGCCTCTGCTTTTTTTTTCTGCCATCCCCAACTGAGTGATGTCATTGCTGATATGAATCATGGAGAAAGACAGTAACAATTTAAATTAAAAGCCAGTAAGATTGGAAACCCAGAACTCTGAATGGGGACTCAAATCTATCATAGAGCCTACTTCTGACAATGGTCACCAGTCTGGGGATTTTGATCTCTAGATATCTGCAAGTCAGTAATGCAGGTGTGTAACTATTACTCTTTGAATATACCAAATGGAAGTTATATGTATCTTTACCTTCACAAACGTGGCACTGAATCATATTCAGTGTGGTTGCACTGATGATCTGGTAGTGATAGGTACCACTACCATCATCGCCACCATAGAAGTTCTGATTGGCAGTTAGATAAATCTGGCACCAGAATGTGGAAACAAATTATTATTATGTAATCATGCTTTTTTGAGAGATACAATTTTGCAAAAAAAATAAGATCAATACAGGTAAATGTGAAAAGCTCCTCAGTGGTTTCAAATTTCATTTAAAAATGATCATTGAGAATTTGGGTCCCCAGATTTTTCTATGACAGTTTGCTCCAAGAAAAGGGACTTTGTCTGCTTTGTAAACCAAAAGAGCAGTTAGGTATTGCTTTGCAAATTAAAAAAAAACTGCTATGGAACTACATTGTGGTTGCTCTGTAGGATCAAGGAATATACTTCATGTATTTATTTCTGACTTTAAAGTTCATTTGAGATGACTCATGTGTGAAATTTCTAACACAAGTAAATCTTTAAATGTAATCTGAATATTTGTGATTCGATTTATTGCATGAAGAGGTTTGCTGAATGCAAAGCTTCCCATACAATGATCTAGTAATCAACTGGAGAAAAATAAAAACCATGGTTTTATAGTAAGTACTCCGTGGAGTTCCTTGAAAACATATCAAAATGTGATGTCATTACTGTCTTTTTTATGAAAGAAAAAAATATTTCTAAATACTGGTACAAAAAGAAGGGGAGGAAAGATGGACAAAGTAAAAATAACTTTATTTTTAAATTTTATCTATGGAATCACATGTGCTTGAGGATCAAAAGCATTGAAGTCCATTTCATTTCAAAGGTCTATAGTCATTCATCCGGTGCTGGGCCCTAGGAAAATCCAGGGTCTAGCCCCCCAGTTTGATTTACTAGCTGGAGCTCAAGATTTTTTTTTTATAACACTAAAGAGTACATTGAACATTGATTGGTTTAAAACGTTCAATCATGAGTTAGTTCACAAAAGGCACAGTCAGAGCAAAGTACTAATGGGGATTAATGATGGCATTGTGGTTCAATATTAGCAAAAGACCAGAGTTAAAAATAAATGTGTACACATCAAGGGAAGCTGGAAAGTCCAGGCTGCAACAGTATACAGCACTGAAATTTTAAAATATGTAACTGTATTGATATTTTTCCTCCTCTCCTACCTTCCAAATTTTTCCATTAATGTTACCTTTTTTGTTACTATATTGAATCAAAATACTATAGAATCAAGTAACTGTAAGTGTTGGGACCCATGGACCAAACTTTACTTGTGGCAACTTTATGTGTTCTGAACTGTAAAACAAAAACACATCCCTAGGAGCAAAGTACCCCCTACTATGTTTTTCTCCAGTGCTGGTGACTATTTGTATATTATTTTCACCATGGCAAAAGGGTTTCTGTGAATAATAGCATGGTTTATTATTGCTATGGGCCCTTGTCAGCCATCATTCTATCTTTTGATCCAGTAGCCCAACACTTGTTAGGCCAGTGTTTAGCCATAAATAAGCATAGCCATACAATCCTATGCTTATTTTCATCAGATAATTTGTCATAATATGCTGAAAATTTCTACTTACTGATCTGGATTCTCTCTTAGACTGTAAGCTCTGTGAAGGCAGAAACTATGTTTTGTTCAATATTGTACCCCAGTGCCATGAGTGCAGGAAAAAGATTGAAAACACACATGAATCCACCCAAAAATCAGAAGAAAGACAACATACAAACAGCAGGAGCAACGACAAACTGCATAAGAACCTCATGATGGGAATAAACTCTCACATTTCAATAATTAGCCTGAACGTGAATGGACTAAATGCACCACTGAAAAGACATAGAAAGGCAAAATGGATAAAATATCATGAGGCAACAATATATTGTTTCCAAGAGACTCATCTCACCAGAAAGAACACTCACAGACTCAAAGTAAGAGGATGGCAAATGAAATTTCAGGCAAACAGAACACAAAAGAAAGCAGTAGTTGTGACCTTAATATCAAACAAAATACCCTTTAAGCTATCAAAAATTTAAAAAGATACAGAAGGTCACTACATAATGATAAAAAGTTCAATCTATCAGCAAGAAGTATCTATCCTAAACATATATGCACCCAACATAGGAGCACCAACTTTCATAAAGCGGTTTCTAGGTAAACTTAAAAAAGATACTGACTCTAACACTATCATAGCTGGGGACTTAAATATCCCATTCATAACCCTAGACAGATCATCAAAACAAAAAATCAACAAGGAGATCTGGAACCGTATTGTGATGCTTGACCATATGGACTTAATTTATAGCTACAGAACACTCCACCCAACAACCATAGAGTATACATTCCACTCATCACCACAAGGAACATATTCTAAGATTGACCACATCCTCAGCCATAAATCAAGCATAACAAATTTTATAAGATTGAAATCCTGCCATGCACCTTCTCAGACTACAGAGGAATTAAAATAAATACCAACACCAACAAAGTTGCCCCAAAACCCACAGAGACATGGACACTAAACAGCATAATGCTAACCAACTCCTGGGTCAACATGGAAATCAAAAGAGAGATTAAAAGATACCTGGAAGCAAATGAAAATGAAGAAACATCTTACCAAAAACTCTGGGATGCCATGAAATGAGTGCTAAGAGGGGAATTCCAATCTCTATGAACACACATGAAGAAAATGGAAAGATCACAAGTAACAGCCTAAAAAATCTCCTAAGGAAGCTGGAAAAGCAAAACCACAAAAAACCTAACTTCAGCAGAGGAATCCAGATTACCAAAATAAAAGCCCAAATTTGGGACATAGAAGACAAAAAGAAGCCGGACTTAGTGGCTCAGCCTATAATCCCATGCCTTGGGAGGCTGAGGTGAGTGGATTGCCTGACCCTATGTGTTCGAGACCTGCCTGGGCAACTTGGTGAGACCTCATCTCTATAATAAATCAAAAAATTAGTTGGGTGTAGTAGCGCGCGCCTGTAGTTCCAGCTACTTGGAAGGCTGAGGCAGAAGGATGGCCGAGCCCAGCAGGTCGAGGCTGCGGTGGCCAGGAGCAGCCACTGCACTCCAGAGTGAGACTCCAACTCAAAAAAAAAAAAAGAAGACAAAAAAATCAACAAAACAAAAAGCTGGCTCTTTGAAAAGATAAACAAGATTGATGGTCTCCCTGGTTAGACTGACCAAGAAAAAGAGATAAAAATCCCAATAAACACAATCAGAAATGCAAAAGATGAAGTCACAACTGACCCTGAAAAAATAGAAAAGATTATCAGAGACTACTATGTACACTTGTATGGAAGCAAACTTGAAAACCTAAAGGAAATGGAGAACTTTCTGACATCACACAGCCTCCTCAGGTTGAAACAAGAAGAAATTGAGACCCTGAATAGACAAATAACAACCCAGGAAATTTACTATGTCATAAGAAAACTACCTACAAAAAAAAAAAAGGCCCTGGGCCAGATGGCTTTCCAGCAGAATTCTACAAAACATACAAGGAGGAACTGATACCAATCCTATTGAAAGTATTCCAGGCAATTAAGAAAGATGGAACCTTCCCCAAATCTTTTTACAAAGCTAACATCACATTGACACCCAAACCAGGTAAAGATCCAACAAAGAAAGAGAACTACAGGCCAATATCCTTGATGAACATAGATGCTAAGATGCTCAACAAGATCCTAGCAAAACAAATTCAAAAACACATCTCAAAATTCATCCACCACGACCAAGTAGACTTCATCCTTGAGATGCAGGGCTGGTTCAACATTCATAAGACCATAAACGTAATTAAATACATCAACCGATGTAAAAACAAAAACCACATGATTGTATCATTAGACACGGAAAAAGCTTTTGATAAAATCCAGCACCCCTTCTTGATAAAAACCTTTGAACATCTAGGTATAGATAGAGCATACCTCAAAATAGTAAGAGCCATCTAAAAGAAATCCACAAACAGCATACTGTTAAACACACAGAAATTGGAACCATTTCCCCTGAAAACTAGAACAAGACAAGGATGCCCACTCACCTCACCTTTTCAACATAGTTTTGGAAGTCCTAGTTAGAACAATCAGACAAGAGAAGGAGATTAGGAGTAGTCAAATAGGAAAAGAGAAAGTCAAGTTATCCCTCTTTGCAGATGACATGATGCTATACCTCGAAAACCCAAGAGAATCTGTCAAAAAACTCCTTGTACTAAAAAAGATCTTTGGCAAAGTCTCAGGGTATAAAATAAATGTGCAAAAGACAGTTACATTTCTATACACCA
>CAUYQG010107669.1:0-16025 GCA_963574415.1 Tarsius wallacei
TAAGACCGGGTGTGGGTGGCCCATGCCTGTGATTCCAGCGCTTTGGGAGGCCAAGGCTGGAGGATTGCTTGAGCCCAGGAGTTTGAGATAAGCCTGGACACCATAGTGAGATCTCATCTCTCCAAAAAATCAAAAAATGGACTGGGCACAGTGACTCACGCCTGTAATCCCAACACTTTAGGAGGCTGAGGCAGAAGGATCATCTGAACCCAGGAGGTCGAGGCTACGGTGAGCTGTGATCGTGCCACTGCACTCCAGCCTGGGCAACAAAGTGAGATCCCAACATACACAAAAATGTTAGTAACGTAAGAGGGGCTTTGCACAGGCCAACAAAGAGGATGTGCCACGAATGAGGAAATAGGCTGAAACAGGCCCCATTTAAAAGTGTTTTAAGCACTTTTGGTGGTATTTCAACATACAAACCAAATCAGAGACTGATCCAGTGAGCACCCGTTGCCCTGTTTTCCAGCTGTGTCCAGCAGGTAACAAACAACTCCCAAGCCTCGGTGGTTGAGAGTGGCAGAGGGGTGCATGCCCCCATCCTCCCAGCCTCTGCGGGGCGTCTGGGACTCAGAGACGGCAGGAAAGAAATTTTGTCTCTGGGCTGCATGTTGGCCAAAGCATTGGTGCCTGACGCGGAAAGCCAGAAACACAAGTCACTCCCATTTTGTGGCCGGAGCAAGCCCCTAGGCCACCCCTGACTTCAAAGCAGGTGGGAAAATGCAGTCCCACTTACATCCGTCCCCTCCGCGTCTCATGTTGACACATGACCCCTGTGTGGACGGCGGGGCCTGGTGGGAGGTGACTGGATTCCTCGTGGATGGCTCGGTGCCCTTCTCATAGGAGTGAGTTCCCGGTTAGTTCCCTTGATCTCACCCCAAGTGACTTTTTCCCTGGTTGAAAAAAGTCATCAAAGGGAGTGTTTTGCCGATGTGGAAGAGGTGAAACAAAAAACAGCAGGTGCACTAAAAGGCATCCAAATGGACGAGTTCAAAACCTGTTTTGAGCAGTGGAAAAAGCCACTCGATAGGTGTATTACATCCAATGGAGAGAACTTTGAAGGTGGTCAGAGTTTAAACATGTAAGTGTAAATACAATTTTTTATAAGTAAATTTCGCGTTTTTTGGGGTCCCCCTCCTATCGCCTTGCTGGCCGCAAGTCTGCTTACTCCAGAGAAAGGAAACACCAGGGATACAGCCAAGCTCCCTTATATGCCACCTCACCCCTCTCCCTCTGTCGTTTCCCAGAGCTGAGCACTGTTTCAAGATGAGTTTCCATCCTCCTGTGCACTCTTGCACTTTTGCCACCTGTCCTACATCCTTGAGTATCCCAGCCACCGCAGGGGACGACCATGCTGGCGTGGAAGCCTTACGTGGTTTGCAGCTGTACCCACGGAGGCAGAGCCGTCCGCGTGCTTGCTTCTCCCTGACGTTGCACCTGTGAGGTTGCGATCCGTGCTGACACACACTGTGTCGTGTCCGTTGCAGGATGCACGTCTCCATCCTGCTGGCGATGGACGCCCAGGTGGTTTCCAGCGCTGCCACAAACATCGCGCTATGCGTCTCCCTGACCTCGGCGTGTGCCTGGGAGCGAAGTTTCTGGATGTGATCACCGCCGACTTCACAAGCTGCTGCCAGATGTCTCTCCAGAGTGTTTGGACCCATGCAAGACCTGACAGCCCTAAGCAAGATGTGTGACATAGCATCTTTCTCAATGCCTGGCATTGGCAGACGGGGATGTTTGCCAATCTTTCAGGGGTGCACGGTACCACATTGTTGTTTTGAGTTGAGTTTCTTAGATGAGAGCTTCTTCTCATCCTTTTTGGACCCTTGGGGGTCCCTGCTCTGTGAAGCAGTGGTTTATATTCCTGGCCCCTGTCACCCCACAAGTTGTCTTTTCATGATTAGTTTGAGAGATTTCTCCACATGTCGTGCTCACTGCAAATATCACCTCCCGGGCTGCGTTCTTTGTCTTCCTCTTTGTTATGTGGTCTTTGTTGTACAGAAGCTACAACTTTTTTAAAGTTCTTTGACCCACCTGGATTGATCCAGCGTAGACATCGACTTTGTATTTTCCGGATGGAGGAGGCTGTTCCAGGCACCACCCCACCCCCCGTGAGACCGTCCACCCACCCTGCCGTGCGGCATCACCTCTGCCCGTGGCCCAGGCTCTCTATTCTGTTCCCTTAGTTTATCCCGAACTTTTATTGTTTCCCTCACTAAATATTTTCATAATCAAATCTTGAAATGTGGTTGGGCGAGTTCTTCCACCTCGTACTTTTTCAAAATTGTTTCTCAGTGATTCTTGGCCCTTTGCTTTGCTGGGGAAATTCTGGGATCAGATTATGCAGTTCAAAACAAAACAGAGCAAAATCCAAACCAAACCAACCAGCCAAACTAATGAAAACCTCTGGTGGCCTTCAACAGAAACCCAACAGATCGATGCAGGAAGAACGGGTGTCTTTATGATTTTGCATCTTCCTTTTCTTTGGTCTGGCACGAGCTCATGGCTTCCGAGCTCTCTGTAAGACCCTGGATCGCCGCCTCTCCTCCCCACTCGACCCTTCTTACTCTGGCCCCGACACCCCCTACTTCTCATTTCTTGCTGAGGCTTCTGCCTCTGCCCTTAGAGTGCCACCCATCTCCTTCAAAAGGCTACTGGGTCACCTCTTCTTGGCGTGCACAAGGTAAAGCCAGACACACGTCAAAATGGCAGGAGAGGTCCCGGCCATCTCCTGGGGCGTGGGAAGGTATGATTACATGGGCAGCGGGGGACCACAGTGACCCCCCTGAGCCTCTGGGCGTGGCTTGTGGGGCGGTCACAGCCCAGCCTGCTCGGGCTGAATTCCAGCTCCGTCACGTAGCAACTCTCATCTTGGGTGAATTCCATAAGCTCACCCTGCAGTGCAGGAATGAAAACATCACCTCTCATTGCTTGTCGTGGGAAACAAGGGCGTCGAGGCGCGTGATGTGCTCGGGACGGTGCCTGGCACGTTGCAGGTACCTCGTGTGCGTGACCTGCTGCTGTCATTACTGAGATAGGTTATCCAAGGCCCGCGGGAAAGACGGCTCGTTAGAATGTTCAAACCAGATAACGCCAGGGCCACTCACTCAGCTCCATGCTATAAATAGGCCGTGCGGGTCAGCACCTTGTCTTCTCACTAAGCAGAAGGCACGCTCCACATGGTTGCGTATCTGATCACTTGCGACCCCCAGCAGGGCAAGTGTAGTTAGCCATGGCACGTTTTGCAGAATCAGTGCGTGCAAGGTTGGATGGTGGCCAAGGTCATCTCGCCCAGCTTCCTGCTCCTGTGCGCAACTGCTTTCAATAAAACTTCTAGAGAAAGGGAAGGTTTCATGACAGATGATTAGAAAGGAAGGAATATTGCAAGAACATCAGGCCTACTTGAGAATAACACTGAAGAAATGGTAGAAGGTAGCGTGAACCGATAAGGGCTCAGAGGTTGCTGGGAGCAGCCACTGAGAGAGGCAGGGAGTGAGGGGCACTTCTAGGAAGTGGGGAGACCCAGTCACGGAAGAGACTCATTCAAAAACAAGGTTGTGCCTCTGAAGCTAGCAGCATCTCTTTGGAGTTGGCAGGGCTGCCCAGGTGGGCACTGAGGGGCTCAGAGCACGGCCCTCCCTGTCCTGCCACAGCCTGCCGGGGGCCTGGCATTTCTACCACAGGCACACCCCTCTCCCCCCTGGTCAAGGCTTTGGAAGCCCCTACTAGAAGGAGCTATCTGTAACTTAGGAGGAGTGAGTCTGCCCATCCAGGAGGTTCTTTGCCTGAATTCCCAGTGTAGACCCAGCTGAAAGGAGAGAGACGGCGCAGGACATGCAGCTAGGCAGAGGTGAGGGAGGCGCTCAGTATTCTGGGCTGGGGAGGTCAGAATGAAGGCTCAGTGTGGCTGGAGGAGAGATGGTGGGGACGGAGTCCGGGAGCATGGTCTGAGGGCATGGGCAAGAGCAGGGAGGGGTGTGTCCAAAAGTAGGGGGATCGCCCATATGGCACTGCTTCTCTGTTGGCTGAAAGTCACCCCAGCCCCCAGGGGTTGTCTTATGGTGTCCGAGTAGCCACAGAGCTGTGGGGAATCTCAGCACCTCAGGGAGCAGGATTGGGTCAAGGACTCCACATCACCACACAGGATGTCAGAGCCCCGGACTCCAGAACTGGAGGCTGCCGTGTGCTGTGGCCCAAGGTGGAGACCTTGCCGTACAGCCTGTGGGATTTACAGAGCACCTGGACCACTCTCTGGCTTCTCCCTGGCAGATAGACAGGGTGCTGTCTCCTCCCCAAGTTCTGGAAAAGATCGCTGGGGTCCAAGGAAGAGGATAAGGAGCCAGACCAGCCCTATGTCAGGATCCCGACAGCTATCACCACAGAGCGGCGGGCTGGAGGAGGGTTGGTGGGGACACGACAGGCACCCCAGGCCGTTATCTCGGGGATGGGCTGGGCCAGGCTGGCAGGCCACCCAGGGCTCACCCCACAGGGAGGGGTCTATACAAGGGACTGCCACCCTGAGGGAGGTCACGTGCCTGGGTATGGGCATGTAGCACAGTCCTGAAGCTTGGTTCCTGCCCTGGCCCCAGATGTGATGGAGGGAGGTAATCCCTAACAGACAAGTGCTAGAAAATGTCCACTCTGTTTTCAGGGAGGAAGGACAGTGCTGTGTTTGGGAGCACTGGCCTTGGAGCCAGAAGGGGAAAGGAGAGAAGCTGTATCTCAAGGCTTAATGAGGAAAATTTCTTAGAAATAAAGAAGGCATAAAACAGCAGGTGAAAAGAATTCCTTGTGTTAAACAAGCAGACACAAAAAGGAACTCACACCTCGTTGTACTGTAGTGAAACCTAAGAACATTAATGACAGACAGAAAATTCTCAAAACATTTATTTAAAAAATTAGATCAACTTAAAAGGAAAAAAAATTCTAGAATCACACAAAACCTTGATGACAAAACTGGATACAAGAAGGCAGCGAAGTGACATTTTGAAGTGTTAGGGAAAAGTTCTCCAAACCTAGAATTTTATATCCAGCCAAACTATCACTTACATAAAGGTAAAATAAAAATAGTATCAGGTATATAAGGTTTCAGATAACTTATTCCTAAACCTGCTTTTGAAAAATTCCAATCCAGAAATCTAAAACAAAACCTCCAGAATAAATTTTTTTTTTTAAAAGAGAAAAAGAAAAATATATACGTAAGGTCAGAAATAAGAGTGCTAGAACACAGCAGCAACAAGACATTGAACAAGCTGGTTTTTTAAAAAGGCTAAAAGGTTTTTTAAAATAAATGTCTGGTGAGACTGGTGGAGAAAAAAAATGAGATGATAAAACCATGCATTAAATATAGAAAGAAGTCACAGACAACAAAGTCTTAGAGTAAAAATATGAAGAAATTTGATACAATTCTGAAAAAAATACAAAATTCCTAAACTGGGGAAAAAACAAACAGCAAATGGAATCATCAAGTATTCACCTGAGAATTGCAACATAATCAAAGACCTTCCTCCTGTCAGAAAAGCCCCAGGCCCAGATGGTTTTGCAGATAAGTTCCACCCACTTTTAAGGATGAGATAATCCCTTGACTTACATAAATTGTTCCAGAAAATAGAAGTGAGTTCCTTCTTTGTTGTAAGACTGAGCTAACTTTTACTTAAAAGTCAGATAAAGATAGTAGAAACAAAGAAATCTCTAAGGCTATTTTGTGTTTGAAAATTCTAAATAAAATATTAGCTAACAGTATACAATAGTGTATTTTATTTATAGTTTAATGTATTTTAATAGAAAATTTACAGGACCAGCACACAACACATGCAATTGCATGTAGGCCAACTCAGAAAAGTGCAGTGAACGGATGGATCTACTCATTGATAAAAATGCTGCAGACACCATTTAGTTAGGCAATAAAAAATGATTTTGCTCTAAAAAAAAATTCAAATGCTGGTGTTGCCCAGAAAAAGTTAACAAGCTTGTTTATAATTGTTATAAAGTTGAACTGTTAAAACCTGTCCACTGAAACACTCTGATGTGCGCTGATTCTTTATTTCCCAAGTTTATATTAAAAATTCACACACACATGAAAATGGGAAGCCTGCCACTGTGATGTGGACATGGTTTGTCTTCTTGCATCTCATGCTGAAACCTAGTTCCCAGGGTGGTGGTGTCGGATGGTGGGGTGTTATGGGAGGTGTTTGAGTCATGGGGGCAGATCCCTCAGAAATGAATCAGTGCCCTCCCAGGGTGGGGGTCAAGAGTGAGTTCTCCCCCTATCTGCTCCAGCAAGGGCTGATTGCCAAGAAGAGACTGGCACTGCTCCTCCTCACCCTCTGCTCCAGCCTTGCTGCTTTGCTCTCCATGTGATCTTCGTATAGCCAGAATTTTAGCCTTAAGTGTATTCCTGGCCCTCTCCTCTAGCTCTGGCTTGAGAATTGTGCTTTAAACACCCCTGGAAACCCTTGCACTGCTGATCTGACCCTTTCCGCCTTAGGAATTCCAGAGCTGACCTGACAGACATGAGGCCCAGCTGCAGAATCCCCCGTAGGGAGAGCCCGAGGCCGCTGAACTCCCTGCCACACACAGGGTAACGCCAAGCAGGCCCAAGAACCCCTGGCCGATCTTAGACCACACCAGGCCTGATCCTTGACGGCCGCACCTCCCACCCGAGGGGTCACGGACAGATGACCCACTGCCCGGCCCAGCCAAGATGGCACCTGGCAGACCCCAGATGGCTGGTTCTTGAGATGGCCATCAGAGCAGGGACACGAGACCCTGCCCCTCCCCACTCCCACATGCTCCCCATACCGATTTTCCCTTTAATGACCGTTTTCGAGGTTTTTGAGTGGCGCAGAATGTGAGCTGGTATTTCAGATGTCAGTCAGCAGTCTCCTTGGGAAGCAGATCCTGAATCAACCTGCCTTTCCTTCCACCGACTCTGGTCGCTTGAGTCTGGCTTTGAGCAGCGAGCATGGGGACCGGGTCTGGTTACGTCTCACATATCAGCTCTCCCTTTCACCTTCCACCACGAGTGAAAGCAGATGGAGGCCCTCACCAGGGGCCACCGAGACCCTCACCCGGCATCACCAAGATCGTCACCCTGCACCACCAAGGCCCTCACCAGTCTCGAGCCCTCCGACTTCAGAGCAGTGAGTAGAAGCAGTTTCTCCCCTCACCAATGACCAGCCATCCGCATGCCTTGGAGCAGCCCAAGTGGTCTAAGACGACTGCCAGCGCCTGATTTTCGTGTCCTATTTTTCCACTTGCTGTCCCGTACTTGGGTCCCTTTTGACACCATGGGTTAAAAAAAAAAATCTAACTTTCAGAACTACCAATAATAAGAAAAAGAGAAAAAAAAATTTTTGAGAACAGAACATTTCCCATCCTCGTGGACTCCTAAGTTCCCCACATGTGTGGCGTCCTGGCGGGTGCCTCTTAGCGTGATTGGGACACATTCAGCCTGAAGAGAACACAGGTTGGCATCTCCCAGAAGCCGATCAGGTAGCCTACCCACTTCCTGCAAAGCTGGCTGGGCCCTGGAGGTGGGAGTCTGTTGCGATGTCCTGGGCAATTTCTCACCCCGGACGCTGGAAGGGGAACATGTGTCTCAGGTGTTCGGTGAACTTCTGACGTCTAACTTCATGCACCAGGCCTGCAAGCCCAGGGCTGTCCACCCTCCAGGACAGGGCGCACCCCTGCCAGCAGCTTTTGGTGCCTGTCCCTGCCTGGGTGGGTCTGTGGGCAGTGGGCTCTGCAGGCCTAGTGCAAGGGCTCTTACCCCTCCTCCTGGTTGGAGCTGGAGAGGCAGTGCTGGCTTTAGGGAGTGGCTGTGGCATGGGGACTGGTGTGGACACAAGTCTCCAACAGTGTATTTTTTTTTTATTTATTTGAGTTGGAGTCTCACTCTGTCTCCCAGACTGGAGTGCAGTGGCCTCTCCCAGCCACCGCAGCCTCAACCTGCTGGGCTCCAACGATCCTTCCACCTCAGCCTTCCAAGTAGCTGGAACTACAGGTGCGTGCTACCACGCCCGGCTAATTTTTTAATTTATTGTAGAGATGAGGTCTTGCCAAGTTGCCCAGGCGGGTCTTGAAATTGCGGGCTAAGGCAATCCACTCACTTCAGCCTCCCAAAGCATGGGATTACAGGCTGAGCACCGAACCCGGCTCCAACAATGTATTTTAAAACCTGTAACTAAACCCAGAATATGGGTAAGTTTCATGTGAGAAAAAACTCACTGTAGTTCTCACCACTAAGGGACAGAAGGAGAAAAATCATATGATTATCTCAAGACATTTTCATAAAGCATTTGATAAATCCAAACAACTCTGTATTTTTTTTTTTTTTTGAGTCAGAGTCTCACTCCATCACCCAGGCTGGAGTGCAGTGGCACGCTTCCAGCCACCACAGCCTCAACCTGCCGGGCTCTTGTGACCTTCCGCCTCAGCCTTCCAAGTAGCCAAAACTAGTATGCCTGACTAATTTTTTTATTTATTGTTGAGTTGAGGTCTCGCCAAGTTGCCCGGGCTGGTCTTGAACCCCTGAGCTCAGGCTGTCCACTCACCTCAGCCTCCCAAAGTGCTGGGATGACAGGCTTGACCCATCGTGCCTGGCCAACTCTGTATTTTTAAAGAATCTCTCACAAAACTAGAATAAGTATATATTTTATTGCCCCACTGAGGGCTACAGCAAACACAGTGCAAGAGAAGCATTGGAGTCAGCCCTGTTGTCAAAGGCACCTTCAGTTACTGCTGTACCTGAGTTCAGTCCTGGAGGTTTGGTCAAAGCAGTAACTCCAGAAAAGTCACTAAGAGCTACAGGAAACAAGAAGAGAATGGAGAAGTCCACGCTGGAAGCTCAACACAACAACCTACCATTATGACTAATAAGAGTTGAGCGGGTTTGCTGGAAACAGATCAGCTCACAAAGAACATTAGATTTCCTTCTCATCAGCAATGAAAAGTATACTAAAATAGAAAACATGCAAAAGCAAACATCTTTTCTCAGGATAGTGCACACAAAACAAAGACAAATGATAAAGGATCTGAGAATCATTCTTATGAAGAAACGTCATATCTTTAAGGGGAAAAAATATGAAACCCTATTGAAGGAGGATTTGAAAAAAATGGAGACACTGTGTCTATTTTTTTTTTTTTTTGAGTTGGAGTCCCACTCAATCGCCCAGACTGGAGTGCAGTGGCCATTCCCGGCCACCGCAGCCTCGACCTGCTGGGCTCCGGCGATCCTTCCGCCTCAGCCTTCCAAGTAACTGGAACTATAGGCATGCGCTACCACACCCGGCTAATTTTTTTTTTTTTTGATTTATTGTAGAGATGAGGTTTCGCCTGCCCAGGCAGGTCTCGAACCCGCGGGCTCAGGCAATCCACTCACTTCAGCCTCCCAAGGCACGGGTTTACAGGCTGAGCCACCGAGCCCGGCTGACACTGTGTCTATTAGTGAAATAATTCAACATTGTAAATATAGCCATTTTTCCCAAATTAAGTTATAAATCCAATTAAATTCCATTAAATTGTTTTAGAAACTCAACCAACTAGGCTGGGCAAGGTGGCTCACACCTATAATCCCAGCACTTCGGGAGGCCGAGGTGAGAGGATTGCCTGAGTCCGTGGGTTTGAGGCCAGACTGGGCAATTCAGTGAGAATTCACCTCTACAATAAATCAAAAAAGTAGCCAGGTGTGGTGGCTTGTGCCTGTAGTTCCAGCTACTTGGAGGCTGAGGCAGAAGGCTTGCCTGAGCCCAGCAGGTCGAGGCTGTGGTGGCCGGGAGCGTGCCACTCTGCTCCAGCCTGGGTGACAGGGTGAGACTCCAGCTCAAAAAAAGAAAAGAAAAGAAAAGAAACTCAACAAACTTATTCTATAAAAGGATAAAGATAAAGATAAACAATTAATAACTAAGGCAATTTTTTCTTTTCTTTCCTCCCTCCCTCCTTCCCTCTCTCTCTCTCTCTCTCTCTCCCCCTCCTCTCTCTCACTCTCTTTCGAGACAGGACCTTCCTCTGCTGCATAGACTGCAGTGGTACTATGGCATAGTTCACTGCAATCTCCGATGTCTGGACTCAAGCTGTCATTTTGCCTCAGCCTCCCAAGTAGGTGGGACTACAGGTGCACACCACCATGCCTGGCTAATTTGTTATTTTTATTTTTTGTAGAGACAGAGGCTCACCATGTTGCTCAGGCTAAAACTAAGAGAGAGAGAAGAGAATAAAAAAGAAAGAGTTGCTGTTACCATAAAGCCATGGTAGCAAGAGGAAGAACAAGCAATTAGCACAAAAATAAAGACCTCAAAAACAGACCCATTTCTCTCTATATAAACCTGACTTAGGATAGCGGTGTAGCCTCAAAACAGCAAGTGAAAGTGAATTTGGGGGTTGGTGGTGGGCTCTGGCTAGCTCACTCTACAGAGAAAAGTAAAGACATGTCCCGACCTTACGTCATACCCAAGGGCCAATTCAGAGGGACGCGGGGATGTCTGTGTGACCCTAGGCTGGAAGGCACACGCCGTGTGGTAGAAAAAGGATGCGCTTAATTATGTCAAAATCACATATTTCTGTTTAATGAAACTTACAGATAGCAGAGTGAATATATTTGCAACCACCCGGGAGTGCACAACTAGATTATACAGCGACCTCTTGCAAATCGACGAGAAAAAGATGAAGAGTCTGTTAGGTAAGTTAAGTGAATGAGAAGACCCAGACAGTTATCAAGCAGGTGACGAGTTGTCCAGCCTCATCAAGAATCAGAAAACGAGACAGCCCTTTACATGCGTACCAGCAGTTTATGGGAAACAGGACCCAAGGACTGTAACAGTGGTGTGTCCATTCGGGGCACGTCCTGGCGGCCTTGGTGAAGTCACTGGTGTGTCTATCCAGGACCCAGCCACTCCACTCTTGGGTCTGCGTCATAAAGGAGCTTATGCACACAACTATGAAGGGACACACACAAGAAAGTTTCTCACGCCATTGTTTGAGTAACATGGACCTGGGGGAAACCCAGAGGTGCATCGCTAAGGAAATAACAACAACAAAAAAATCACGGTAAAAAGAGATGACTGAGATCCTGAAAGCAGGTGTGTAAAAAAGAAAAGAGATGAATGGGCCAGGCTCGGTGGCTCAATCTGTCATCGCAGCACTTTGGGAGGCCGAGGCAAGTGGACTGACTGAGCCTGCGGGTTCGAGAGCAGCCCGGGCAACTTGGCGAGACTTCGTCTCTACAATAAATCAAAAACTAACCGGGTGTGGTAGCGTGTGCCTGTAGTTCCGGCTCCTTAGAAGGCTGAGGCGGAAGGATCACCAGAGCCCAGCAGTTTGACACTGGGGTGGCCGTGAGCATGCCACTGCACTCCAGCCTGGGCGATGGAGTGAGATTTCAACTCAAAAAAAAAAAAAGAAGGAAAGAAAAAGAAGAGATGAATGAATACACACGATGTCATATAAAGTAGTGGTCAGGGTGATGACATCAACATGATTCAATCTTAAAAACAAAGTACCAAACCCCAAAGGTTACACATGCAGAAAAAAACCTGCTAGGACTAAAAACAAATTCAATAACATTACAGGATACACAAGTAACACAAGAAAGTCAGCTGCATTTCTACTCAATAAAAATAAGCAGTCAAAAATGGATTCTTTTTTTAGGATTTATTGAGAGGATAGAAAAGCTCCCACTGCGGGAGGGGACCCAAAGGAGTTGCCCTAAAAATGGATATTAAGGGAACAATTCCATTTATGATAGCATCAAAAATAAAATACTCTGGAATAAGTTTAAACAAGAAGGCATAAGACTTGCACACTGAAAACTAAAAGAAATTAAAGAGAACAAAAATAAATGGAAAGAAATCTCATGATCATATAAAAAATCTTAATATTGTTAAAATGTCTTTACTACCTAAAGTGGCCTACATATTCAATACAACCCCTATCAAAATCCCAATGAAACTTTTACAGAAATAGAAAAATTCATGCTAAAATTCATATGGAATCTTAAGGGATCTTGGATAGACAAAACAATTTTGGTAAGAAAGAACAAAGATGGAGGACACACACACGTCATCATTTCAAAACATATTACTAAGCTATAGGAATAAAAACAGTGTGGTACTAGCATACACACACACACACAACGGGGAAAGGACAGTTCCTTAAACCAATGGTGTTCAGCAACCAGTAAATCCACATGAAAAGAAAAAGATTGGGCCCGTATCTTACACCAGACAACATGTGTCAAAATGGATTAAAGACCTAAACATAAGACCAAAAACTATGCAGTTCCTAGAAGAAAACATATTTTAAAAGCTCATGACATTGAACTTGGCAATGATTTCTTGGGTCTGACACCACAAGCACAGGCAACAAAGGCAAAAAAATAGCTAAACACCAGGCCAATATTCGTCCCAAAAAAACCCCCAAAACTGTTCGTTAGTGGACATAATTAACAGAGTGAAAACGCAGCCTAAAGAATGGGGGGAAATAATTGCAAACCACATACACATCTGATCAGGGGTTAATAGCCAGGATATATAAAGAATTGATAAAACTCAAGCCAGGTGCAGTGGCTCATGCTTGTCATCCCAGCACTGTGGGAGATGGAGACAAGAGGATTGCCTGAGCCCATGGGCTCGAGACCAACCTGGGCAACTTGGCGAGTGCACATCTCTACAATAAATCAAAAAACTGGCCAGGCATGGTGGCGCATGCCTGTAGTTCCAGCTACTTGGAAGGCTGAAGCGGAAGGATCGCCGGAGCCCAGCAGGTTGAGGCTGTGGTGGCTGTGAGCGTGCCCCTGCACTCCAGCCTGGGCTTGACTAGACATTTCTCCAAAGACGACGTAAACATGGCCAACAAGCACATGAAAAGGTGCTTACCACTAACCAGCAGAGAAACGCAGATCACAGCCACAGTGAGACACTGCCTCACAGCCACAAGGATGGCTAACGTAAGGTAAGAGAGAGTCACAAGTGTTGGCGAGACTGTGGAAAACTGGAGCCTTGTGCACGGTGGGTGGGATTGCAACGTGGTACAGCTGCCAGGGGAAACGGCATGGCGTTTCCTCAAAAGAATTTCAGACAGAACTCCCCTGGATCCAGCCATCCCGCTTCCAGATTATTGAGAATGGGGTCTTGGGAGATATTTGCAAACTCAAGGACGTCCACTGACAGACGAATGAACAAACAAAATGTGGCACATCCTGGAAGGGAATATGGCTCAGCCTTAGAAACGAAGGGCAGCCCCCGCTGTGCGGCCGATGGCCATGAGGATGTCCTGCTAAGAGAAACGAGCCAGACACAACAAGGCAGACACCGTGTGAGTCCATGGACAGCCGGGAGCTGAGCAGTTGATTTGTCAAGAGAGAGTGAAGCGGCCAGGAGAAGGGAAAGGGGGTGTTGAGTGGGTATAGTGTCTCACGTGGGCGAGAGAAGAAGGTTCTGGAAATTCGCTACACGGTATGAAGATGCTTAACGCTGAGCTGTCCATTTAAAATAGCTAAGGCCGGGCTTGGTGACTGATCCTGTAGTCCCAGCACTTTGGGAGGCCGAGGCGAGTGGATTGCCCGAGTCTGTGGGTTCGAGACCCGCCTGGGCAACTTGGTGAGACCTCGTCTCTACAATAAATCAAAAATGAGCTGGATGTGGAAGCGTGCGCCTGTCGTTCCAGCTACTTGGAAGGCTGAGGCAGAAGGATCACAGGAGCCCAGCGGGTCGAGGCTGCGGTGGCCGGGAGTGTGCCACTGCACTCCAGTCTGGGCGACAGAGTGAGACTCCAATTCAAAAAAAATAAATAAATATATAAAAATAAAATAAAATCGCTAAAAGGGTCAGATGTTGATGTGGCGGTGACAAGCACATTATAGAAATTTTCCTTCTTGACTGTTTTAAGGGTGCATGACAGTAGTGTGAACCGTATGCACTGTATGTAGCATCAACTTTGTGCAACGGAGGCCGGGGACCGTTTCATCTTGCATGAGTGAAATCGTGTCTGCACCAAACAACGGCGTGTACCCTTCCCGGTTAAGACGGTAAAGTGTGTGTGTGTGGGGGGGGGGGGTGTTTACACGACTAAAAACAACAACAAACTGCTTGAAGGAGAAAATGAGAGTCGCGACACAGAACCGTGCTGTAAACACAGACCGCCATCCCACACGGAAGGAGCCTGTGTGCGTCAGGGACACTTGCGTACCCCAAAAGCATAAGCAGAACACATGGAGGGGTGCTCACGTGAGGGGGGGAAGGGATGCGGGCGAGTGGGGATACACATTGGGGGTGACCAGGAAGGGGGCCACCGTGGAGCCAGGCAAAACAAGAGAGTTTGCACAGTGGGACCCTGGTGAATCATGAGTGGAGAATGGGAATTCTATTTCTCACCCAGAATTCAGAGAGAGAGAAGCAGAGGAAGAGAGACAGAGGTTCTCCGTGGACGGGGACACGTGTGCAAGGTGGTGTCTTCAGGGTCGGAGGACCAGGCTCTGAGTTTTCTTTGTTTTGTTTTTCAACCGCTGTGCAACTGTGGACGCATCTGTTTAGCTTGCTGAAGAGCAGCTTTGTCTTTTTGTTTGTTTCGGAGCTGGGGTTGCTCAGGTGGGTCTCGAACTCCTCAAGCGGTCCTCCCTCCTTGGCCTCCCAAGAGCTGGGATTGCAGGCGTGAGCCACGGCACCCGATCTCATCTTAAAAACACGGGGTGAAGCCAGCACTCATCCTCCCCACTTCTTGGGACTGTTGACCCAATGAACAAAATCACGAACGTGACAGTGGTGTGTCCTGGGAAGAGCTGTCAAATGCAGGTGACTGGGGAGTGTGGGGCTGGGGGTGAGCCGTTAGAGGGCTCAGGGGTGTCTGTCTCCCTCCCCAGCGTTTTCTGGTCTGAGCTGGCCCAGTTGGGCGGGGACTCTGTCCCAGGCCCTGGGGCCGCCTGGCCAGTCTCCAGGTCACATCACGTCCTTGGGCCTCAGGCCTCCCAGCTGTTGTCCAGAATGTTCAAGGCCAACCTGTGAGGACACAAGACCCGGAGCTGGGGGGTGAGTAGGGGACAGCCCATAGAAGTGTGCTACATGGGGTCGGACATCCTGAGGCCAAGTGGCCCCAGCCGGGAGGGTTAGTATTCAGGGGTCGGCCCTGAATATCCTGGGAAGCAGCTGGGAGACCCGTGGCTCCGTGACAAGACTCGGGGACCCCCTCTCCCCACTGCCCAGTAAGTGTACTCTGAGGGCTGCCAGGGAGGCTTCCATCTGCCTCCCCTTGGCCTCCCCCAGGACTGCTTCCCGATGGTTCCAACGCTCCTGCGGGCAGGGGTTGCCTCCTTCTCAGGGATGTGACACCTACAGGGGACATGGACACCGGCTAGAGAACGGCAGATGCCCGCCAAGTCTTGTCCGTCCCGGGTTCAAATCCTGGGCAGATCCCCAGTCTCTGCTAACTCAGCCTCTTCTCCAGACATACGTACCCAGCCGTTAGATGCGCCTTGCGAAGCCAGCCCACGCTGGCGCCCTTCTGCCCTTCCTTGGGATGTGGCCTCCGTGGAGAGGCCTTGCGACACAGACTCCAGACCTCCATGGGGCTTCGGGGTGTCGGCGTCTAGAGCAGAGGGCTTTTGTCCCCTGCTGGTCACACGGGGCACTGCCCCGATGCTCACGCCCCGTCAAAGTCCACCAAATCCGTTTCTTTTTTTTTTTTTTTTGAGTCAGAATCTTACTTTGTCACCCAGGCTGGAGTGCAGGGGCACGCTCATGGCCACCCCAGCGTTGACCTGCTGGGCTCAGGCGATCCTTCCGCCTCAGCCTTCCGAGTAGCTGGAACTACAGGCACGTAACACCACACCCAGCTAAGTTTTTGATTTATTGTAGGGACGAGGTCTTGGCAAGTTGCCTAGGCTGGTTTTGAACTCCTGAGCTCAGGAAATCCTCTTGTCTCCACCTCCCAGAGTGCTGGGGTGATAGGCGTGGGCCACTGTGCCCGGTTCTGTTTCTTCTTTGAGGTCATTTTCTTTTTTTTTTTTTGAGTTGGAGTCTCACTCTGTGGCC
>CAUYQG010107671.1:0-26572 GCA_963574415.1 Tarsius wallacei
TTTTTGAGTTGGAGTCCCACTCGATCGCCCAGACTGGAGTACAGTGGCCGCTTCCAGCCACCGCAGCCTCGACCTGCTGGGCTCCGGTGATCCTTCCGCCTCAGCTTTCCAAGTAGCTGGAACTACAGGCGCGCGCTACCACGCCCGGCTAATTTTTTGATTTATTGTAGAGATGAGGTCTCGCCTGCCCAGGCGGGTCTCGAACCCGTGGGCTCAGGCAATCCACTCACCTCAGCCTCCCAAGGCGCGGGATTACAGGCTGAGCTACCGAGCCCGGCCACATGTATTCATTTTTAAGCCACTCGTGAAATCTGAATGTGAACAATGCTTACTAGAATAGCTAACAATTCACAAAGAATAATTATGGGGATAAAAATAAATTTAGTATACAAATTACCGGTTGGCATTATGGATTACATGAATTGATCACTTTGAGGTTTTATATTAATTCATTATCAGGTTGGCATTTGAGGGGAGCAATTGTGAATCCCTACCCCCTGTGGAATTTGGAACCAATTAAGAGCAGACCAGAGCGCTTACATATATCTGGGTGATGGGTGGGCTAGAAACTGGACAGAAAAAAGGGTGTGAGGGGAGCACACTCAGCTCCCCCTTCCCAGCCTGCCATGGAGGAGTGACTAGGCACAGTGGATGCTCTACTCTCGTGGAAGGCTGGATGGATCACGAGAGCCATGTGTGGAGGTCCCTCCCCTCCCTCCTACCTGTGCACTGCAAACGGCAACTTAGGCCTAGCTGAATAACTTTAGTCTGTTTTAAGGCCACATTTATCTGCTAACTTTTCAAATATGGTCACGGCAATCATCTTGAGAGCCCTCCAAAAGGTGCTGAGCGACCAGCCCATAACTCATGGCCGCGTGTGACATGTCTGTGAAAGGACAGACTCCCTCATGGTGCCTTCCTTTCCTAAAAGACTTGGACAGTACCCTCTGCCTCGTCCAGGCAGGACTTCTATGCACCTCGGGGTTTAATGTAGGGTTTGTCAGTGGTGGAAAAGGTGGGAAGTCCCATTCTTCTGCCAGTCTTCTAGAAATGACCCTGCAGAGACACACTGAAGACGGATCCAATAAACATTGCTGTTTTCAGAGCCTCAGCGTCAACAATTCAGCAACACGTCTTTAGCACCAAAGAGGAAAATATTTCTGACTTCTTGCTTCTCTGTTTGCTTATGGATATCTTGGCTCCAATACAAACAGATGCTTCTAGTGCTTGAGGTGCGTGAGGATGTCTATTGCAGGAAGTGGGCTCCTAACATAGACTGTGCTAAAACTGTGAACCCTCATGATTCACTCCTCACGGGCTTGTACGAAGGCCACGTTTTGATACTAAAGAATGTTAAATAAAACAAGCATGTCTTGTGAATGTAAACAAGAAAAGGAAATTTAACTATCTCAGCTATACTTATATTTATATACTTTTTTTTCTTAAAACAAACAGGAACATAAAATACCTAAACAAGAAACAAGTCTAAGACTAAACAATGTAAGAGACTATTATCTCAACTTTATTGTTTTTCATTTTGAGAAATTAAACAGAGAAAATTACAAAGAGTCATATAACTAACACTCTGGGAGCTGTCACCCTAACACGAAC
Source organism: Tarsius wallacei (assembly GCA_963574415.1). Classification (NCBI taxonomy): domain Eukaryota; kingdom Metazoa; phylum Chordata; class Mammalia; order Primates; family Tarsiidae; genus Tarsius; species Tarsius wallacei. The sequence continues at coordinate 1,612 of CAUYQG010107671.1, forward strand.
AGATGTTAACATTCTGCTGTACTTGCTTTAAAAAATAAATAAATAAATCAGACAATAAAGATGAAGGTGAAGTGGCCTTTGTCCCCACCCTCAGTGCCAGTCTCTTCATTCACTCTCCAGAGGCTGCTGCCATAACTTCACTGTATCTTCCTGCCATTTTGAAATACAGTCTAAAATGTATGTGCCGAGGAATAACATATAGTACAATTCTGTGCTTTATAAATGTGTGTGTGGTGTTGTTGGGAATGTAAATCAGTACAGCCATTTTGAAAAACAGTATGAAAAGTTTCTCAAAAAACGAAAACTAGAACTACCATACAATCCACCAATCTCACTACTGGGCATTTATTCAAAGGAGGAGAAATCAACATGTAAAAGGGATTCCTGCGCCCTCATGTTTACCACAGCACTATTTACAACAGCAAAGATATGGAATCAACCTAAGTGCCCATCAGAGTGAAATACTATTCATCCATACAAGAGGATGAAATCCCGTCATCTGCAGCAACACGGATGGAGCTGGAGGTCACTGTGTTAAGTGAATAAGCCAGCACAGAAAGACAAATGTCGCCCATTTTCACTCCTACGTGGGAGCTAAAAAAGTGGATCTCATGGAGGAAGAGAATTGAATGATGGTTACCAGAGGGTGGGAGGGGTGTGGGGTGGAAGGATGAAGGAAGGCTGGCTGATGGGTGCAGACAGTTAGGCAGAAGGAATAAGTGCTAGTGTTCAATGGAGTAGAGCGACTAGAGTTAACAATAATATAGTGTATATTTCAAAATATAAGACTAGAAATGTTCCCAACACAAAGAAATGATAAATGTTTGAGGTGATGGGTACCCCAAATACCCTGATCATGACACACTGTATGCATATATCAATATATCACATGCACCCTCCCAAACAATTATGTATCAATAAAAATAAACAAAATAAAATGTATGTGTTATGTTAATCGTATTCTGTGACTTGCTTCATCATTCACTATTGTGTGTTTATAGCTCTGTGATTATATATGTGTATATGTTCCTTTTCATTGTTTAATATTTCATGATATAAAAAGCCACATTTTATTTATCCACTCCCCTGCTGACGGACATTATAAACTATCTTGAAATGAACAGTGTTACCCACAGCTCCTTCTGCACACGTGCTAGAGTGTCCAGAAGTAGAACTGACCAGGTACAAGGGCTGCACATTTCCAACTTCACAACACAGACTACTTGGCCCTCCCACTGGTAACCTCCCCATTTCTCCACATGCTATACCTGACACTCTCAGACTTAATTATTTTGAGAGACCTGGATGTGGTGGCTCACACCTGTAATTCCAGAACTTGAGAGGCAGAGGTGAAAGGATTGCCTGAGCCCAGGGGTTCGAGATCAGCCTGAGCAACTTGGCAAGCCCTCGTCTTACAATCAATCAAAAATTAGCCAGGCATGGTGGTGCACGCCTGTGGTTCTAGCTACCTGGAAGGCTGAGGTGGAAGGATCGCCTGAGCCCAGCAGGTCGAGGCTGCAGTGGGTGTGAGCGTGCCACTGCACTCCTGCCTAGGTGACAGAGACTGACTCAAAAAAAAAAAATTTTTTTTGAGAGAAACTTCACCCTTTTCTTCATTCAGTCAGCAAAACCTTTTTCTATGTTATACAGGGATTGCTTTAAAAAGCATTTTTACAACACCAATTAAAACTTTAAGCTCAAACTAGAAGTACACAGCTTGTTGAACAGCGAACTCTGTCCTGTTCATACTACCTGATCAGAAACCCATGTCAGGAGCCTGCCTCCAGGTACTATACCTTCCTCTTCCCAAGGTAACTTTGGACAGCAGAGATGATTTTTGTCTGCTTTTGAACTTAGAGTGGGTGGAAATCCTATAGTACGTTTTGGATATTTCTGGTTCCTTTTGATTAATATCATGTGACATTGAGCTATGTGGCTGGGATTGTCTGTTTCCAGGACTTCATTCATTTTCATCACTCAAAAGTATTCCATTGTATGAAAATTCCACAACCTCTACATTTGGATTTAAAACCCACCTGGAATTCATTTTTGTCTATGAAGTGTGGTAGAAATCAAGATTTATTTTTAAAAAATATATGGCTTCTGACTGACCAAATGCCTTTATTAAAGACTGTCCCTTTCCTATTTATCTGCAGTGACACCTTTGTCAAAAACCGCATTTCCCCTTGGGGTGAGTCTGTTTCTGGTGCAACTCTCCAGTAGAACTTTCTGCAGTGGTGGAAATGATCTGTCTGTGCTGCCCAGTGCTGCAGCCCCAGCCACACGTGGCTAATACAGTAGGACACATGGCTGGTGTAACTTCGGAAATTTCCGAGATAATTTCATTTTAATTCCTTGAAATTGTCAGCCGGGCTCGGTGGCTCAGCCTGTAATCCTGCACTTTGGGAGGCTGAGGTGAGTGGATTGCCTGAGCCTGCGGGTTTGAGACCCGCCTGGGCAATTTGGCGAGACCTCATCTCTACAATAAATAAAAAAAAATTAGCTGGGCATGGTAGTGCGCGCCTGTAGTTCCAGCTACTTGGAAAGCTGAGGCGGAAGGATCACTGGAGCCCAGCAGGTCGAGACTGCGATGGCCGGGAGCGGTCACCGCACTCCAGTCTGGGTGGCAGAGTGAGACTCCAACTCAAAAAAAAAAAAAAAAAAAAGAAATTGTCACATGTGGCTAGAGGCTACTGTGATAGATAGCACATCTCTGGAGTCTCTATTCTGTCCCACTGGTCTGTGTCTCTGCCTTTGTGTTAATACCACCATGCCTTAAATTCTGTAGATTTATACTGAGTTTTTCTATCTGGTAATATATGCCCCCCAACTTTGTTGTTCTTCAAAATTAATTTCAACATTCTTGGCCTTTTGCATTCTTAGTATAAATTTTAGGATCAGCTTGTCAAGTTTTACAAAATACCTGCTGAGTCATTGATTAGGATGATATTCATTCTAGGGATCAATTTGGAGGTATTGGTCTTAAAATATTGAGTCTTAAATAATAATCATACTGAATCCCAGCATTTAGTTAGGTTTTTTTTTGAGTTGGAGTCTCACTCAGTCGCCCAGACTGGAGTTCAGTGGCCCCTTCCGGCCACTGCAGCCTCCACCTGCTGGGCTCCGGCGATCCTTCTGCCTCAGCCTTCCAAGTAGCTGGAACTACAGGCGCGTGCTACCACGTCTGGCTGATTTTTTGATTTATTGTAGAGATGAGGTCTTGCCAAGTTGCCCAGGTGGGTCTCAAACCTGTGGGCTCAGGCAATCCACTCACCTCAGCCTCCCAAAGCGTGGGATTACAGGCTGAGCCACCGAGCCCGGCTTTAGTTAGGTTTTAAACTTTTTTCTAAATAATGTTTTATGATTTTCCATGTAAAGGTCTTATGTATCTTTCTCTAGGTTTACTCCTAGTTGGTTGATATTTTTTGATACTATTATTAGTGATATTTTAAAACATTTCATAATCTAAATGCTTGTTACTGGTATATAAAAACACAATTGACTTTTTAACATATTGAACTTGTATCTAGTGACTTTGCTAAATCATTAATCCCAATCTTTGTTTATAGATTCTTTGCATTTTCTATGTATGACATATATATATATATATACACACACACACACACATCTGTAAATAATGACATTTGTTTCTCCATGTGTTATCTTTACATATTTTATTCCTTTTTCATACTATGACACTGCACCAGATCTCCAGTACAAGTTTGAATAAAAGGAGTGTTATAAATTTCTGTCTCAGTCCTGATTTCAGGAGAAAAGCTTTTAGTATTTCACTGTTAAATATAATGTCAGTATAAGATCTTCAAAGACACACTTTATCAGATTAAAGATGATCCTTTTTCACTCCCAACCTACTAAAAGTTATTTTAAAATCTTAAGTGGTTGTTAAATGTTATCATATGTTTTTTCTGCATATAATGAGAATATGATATATTCTCCTTTATTCTTTAAAATAATTACTTATGTTTGTTAATTTTTAAATGTTAAACCAATCCTGCATTTCTGGAATAAGCCCCTCTTAGTTATGATGTTTACACTTTTTATAGATTGCCAAATTCTCATTTTGTTTAGGATTATATTAGCTGGATTCACTTTTTTACACTTATGCTCAAACAGAAATTGGTCTATAATTTTCTTTCTTGTAATGTTTTTATTATGTTTTTGAATCAAGATTATACAAGGAATCAGTAAGTGTTCCCTGTTTTACTATTTCCTGGAAGAGTGTATGTAAGATGACTGTTACTTCCTAAATATCTGAAATAATTAATTGGTGAAGCAAGTTGGCCTAGAGTTTTCTTTTTTAGGTTTTTTTTCCTTTCTTTTTTAAATTTGGTACAGAGCCTCACCATGTTGCCCAGGTTGGGCTTGAACTCCAGGGTTCAAGTGATATTTTCTGCCTCAGCCTCTTTAGTAGCTAGAACTACAGATGTGCACAGGTTTGAAATTATTAATTTAATCTCTTTAGCAGATATAGGACTATTCAGATCTTCCATTTCTCCCTTTGTCAGTTTTGGTAAATTGCATTTTATTAGGAATTTGGAGAGTTCATACAAATTTTTGTTTTATCTTTTAAATGTCTACAGCATCTGTAGCAATACTGGATTTTCATTCCTGATATTGGAAGTTCATGCTTTTCTTTTTTATGACAAATTTTGCTAAAGATTAATTGATTTTATTAGTCTTTTTGAACAACTAACTTTTGGCTTTGTAGATCCTTTCTGTTATATGTTGTTTTCTATATATCACTAACTTCTTTTATTTTCATTATTTCCTCCTCTTTATTTTCTTTGGGTTTAGTTTGTTGTTCTTTTTATAACTTCTTGAATAATAGATATTCATTATTTTTCATTTCCATTATATATATATATATTTATATTGAGATATTTATTTATTTATTTATTATAGAGACAGAGTCTCTCTTTGTTGCCTGTTCTGTTCTTGAAGTCCCAGGCTCAAGCAATCCTCCTGCCTTGGCCTTTCAAAGTGTGGGGATTATAGGCATGAGCCACTACGCCTGGCCCATTTTTCATTTCTAATATATACATTTGACACTATGAATTTTCAACCAAGCACCAATATATTTTTTATCATTAAACTTCTAAATGTGCATTTTCATTATTCAGATCAAAATATTTTCTAATTCCCATTGTGATTTCTTTTTTGACTCATGGATTATTTTAAGATGTATTACTTATACTGAACATTTGGGAATTTTCTAGTTATTGTCTTACTACTAACTTCCAGTTTAATTCCCTACAATTAGAGAACACATATATTGATTATTCTAAAATAAACTTTTAATTTTAGAATCATTTTCGATTTACTGTATACTCTAAGGTGAAGGATAAGTTATTAAAAAATAAAAAATAGATTTATAGTACACGATTGAAATCCTTTGAAATATGTTGACAAATGCTTTATGGCCCAACATATGGTCAGTTGTATAATGCTCCCTTCTCACTTGAAAGAAATATACAGTCTGAGGTTGTCGGAGGCAGCGATCTATATCATTTTGGTCAGGTTTGCTGAGTGCACTATTCAAATCTTTTTTTATCTGTACAGTTATTTTTGTTTGTTTTATTAATTACTGAGAGGTATGTTAACAATCTTTCATATGACTGATAATTTGCTTATTTCTCCTCTCAGTTCTGTCGTTTTTTGCTTCATACAATTTGAGATCATATTAGTAAGTGCTTACAATTGCTCTTTTTTGTCATTTTGAAAAATCCCTCTTTAATTCTAAAGGTGTCTTCCTCTTTTAACTCTGCTTTGATGTAGAGATACCCTGGTTTTAGCTGTCATTATTGTTGCTGTTAGTACTTGCATAATATACCTTTTTCCATCCACCTGTCAACATGTCAACATATATGAGGTGCTTATGCAATACGACAGTCTAAAACAGGGTGTGGTAGGCAAAATAATGGCCTCCAAAGATGTCCACACTCGAATCCCCCAGAACCTTTGAATGTTACTTTCCATGGCAAGAGGGACTTTGCAGATAGGATTAAGGGTAAGGACTTTAAGAGGTGGAGATTATTCCAGATTATCTGGGTGGGTCCAATTATATCACATGAGTCCATTAAAGTAGAGAGTATTTCCTGACTCTGGTCAGAGAGAGATGAGACCACAGAAGAGTCAGAGAGATTTGACACTGGCTTTGTAAACAGAAGAGGGGGCCATGAGCTAAGTAATGTAGGCAACCTCTAGAAGCTGGAAAAGCAAGGAAATGTATTCTATACTGGAGCCCCAGTAGGGAACACAGCCCACTGGTGCCTTGATCTTAGTCCCATGATAAGATAACACATCTGTATCATTTTAAGGCACTAAGGTTGTGGTGATTCGTGACAGCAGCAATAGAAGATGAACACACAAGAGCTCTGTCATCAGAGAACTTAGCAAGATAAGATATTACATATGAAATGGTTAAATAACAACATAAGGCAGAATATGATTAAGGTAAAACAGTATATATCATAAAAAGTCATGGTAGGAGGAAGTTGACAATGGCCGAAGCACAGAGGAGAAAGACAGATGAAGGAAGGAGGACTTTAGGTAAGACTCAGAAATGCACCTCTTGGTTATACACCTTTGTTATCCTTCCTAGTATAAAAAAATTGAGATTTGTATACCTAACCCTGAATTGTAACCCACATATTTAAAATTAAAAATAAAAATAAAAGAATTGAGGATATGTCTGATTCATCTAAGTCTGATTCATCTCTATAACCCCAAAGCCTAGCTCAGTGCCTTGGCATGTCAGTGGTAAGCACTCAACAACGCTTACTGAATCCACAAATAATGAAAAATTTGGATGAACAGAAGGAAAAGAAGGGAATTTTTGACTGAAAAAGGAGAGAAGTAGTAAATGATTTAGCGCATTCCAAAGACACGTAACTTCTGAGGGGGGTGTAGGTGAGCTCATGGGATAGATGGGGTGAAACAAATCCAAGTAATTGCTAAATTCTAGGCTAAGGAATTTACACTTTTCCTTCTAATCAAAAGGGAGACATAAGAGGAATTTAATTTTTTTTTTTTTTGAGGTGGAGTCTCACTCCTTTGCCCAGGCTGGAGTGCAGTGGCAAGCATGCTCACGGCCACCCCAGTGTCGACCTTCTGGGCTCCAGCGATCCTTCTGCCTCAGCCTTCTAAGTGGCCGGAATTACAGACGCGTGCTACCATGCCTGGCATTTTTTTTTTTATTGTAGAGACGAGGTATTGCCAGGTTGCCCAGGCTAGTCTTGAACCTGCAGGCTCAGGCAATCCACTCGCCTCGGCCTCCCAAAGTGCTGGGATTACAGGCTGAGCCACCGAGCCCAGCCTAAATATATTTTTTGAAGACTATTTTTTATAATAGTTTTATTGAGATATAGTTCACATATGATACAATTCACCCATTTTAGAGTGTAAAATTCAATGGTTTTTAGTATAGTCAGAGTTGTGCAACTATCACTATATATTTTAGAACGTTTTCATTACCCCCAAAGAGACCCTGTACCATTAGTAGCCATTTTGCATTTTCTTCCACATGCTCCAGCCCTAGGCAACCCATAACCTACCTTCTGTTTTTGTTTTTGTTTTTCATTTATCTATTCTGAATATATTATACAAATGAAATAATACAATATGTGGCCTTTTGTGTTTTGCTTATTTTACTTAGTATAATGTTCTCAGGGTTCATCTATTTGTAGCAATGCATCATTACTGCATTACTTTTTATTAATGAATGATCATTCTTTTATGGCTGTATATTGCTGAAAACGTATTACATTTTCTTTATCTATTCATCAGTTAATGAACACTTGTTTCTTTCTACCTTTTGGCTATGAATAATGCTGCTGTGAACATTCATGCACAAATTTTTTTTTTAGATTGGAAAATATAGTTTATTTAGAAAGCAAATTGGGGGGGGGATTCACCTCTCCAAGGTACAATTTTTACAAGCTCCATGTACAATTTTTGAGTGAATGTATGTTTTCATTTCTCTTGGGTATATACCTAGAATTGTTGGGTCATGTGATAACCAGATATTTAGCCTTATGAGGAACTGCAGAGTGTTCAAAAATGGCTGAACCACATCACGCTCCCACCAGCAGTGTATGAGGGTTGCGATTTGTCCACATCCTTTCCAACACTTACTATTTTCTGTCTTGATTAGAACCATTCTAGTGGGTGTGTAGAGGTATCTTACATGGCTTGTATTTGCATCTTCCTGGTGACATTTTTACAGCTTCTTTTGACAAACATCTAATCAGATCCCTTGTCCGTTTTATTTATTTTTATTTTTATTTTTATTTTTATTTTTGAGTTGGAGTCTCACTCTGTCACCCAGACTGGAGTGCAGTGGCCATTCCCGGCCACCGCAGTCTCAACCTGCTGGGCTCTGGTGATCCTTCCGCCTCAGCCTTCCAAGTAGCTGGAACTACAGGCACGTGCTACCACACCTGGCTAATTTTTGATTTATTGTAGAGATGAGGTCTCACCAAGTTGCCCAGGCGGGTCTCGAACCCACGGGCTCAGGCAATCCACTTACCTCGGCCTCCCAAAGCACGGGATTACAGGCTGAGCCACCAAGCCTGGCTCCCTTGCCCATTTTTAAAAAACAATTGAAGTATAATTAACAAACATTGTTTATATTTAAGATGCACAATGTAATGTTTAGCTGTATGTATACATTGTGAAATGATTTCCCCAATCAAGCTAATTAACCTATCCATCACTTCATATATTTTCCCTTTTTTTCCTGAGAATTCTTTTTTTTTTTGAGTTGGACTTTCACTTTGTCACCCAGGCTGGAGAGCAGGAGCACGCTCATGGCCACCTCAGCGTTGACCTGCTGGGCTCCAGCGATCCTCCCGCCGCAGCCCAAAAAGCCGGAACTACAGGCGCGCACTACCACGCCCAGCTAATTTTTGATTTATTGTAGAGACAAGGATCGCCGGAGCCCAGCAGGTCGAGGCTGCGGTGGCCGGGAGCGGCCACTGCCCTCCAGTCTGGGTGACAGAGTGAGACTCCGACTCCAAAAAAAAAAAAAAAAACAGACTATTCTTTCCTTATTTAATTGTCTTGGCATCCTTGTCAAAAACCAATTGACCATAAACATAAGGGTTTATTTCTGGGCTGTCAATTCTATTCCATTGATCTAAATGTCTATTCTTATGCTAGTAACACACTATCTTGACTAGTGGAGCTTAGTAGTAAGTTTGGAAATCAGGAAGTCTGAGTCTTTCAACTTTCATTTTTTTCCCAAGATTGCTTTGGCTACTCTGGGTGTTTTCATTATTAACTTGACAGTGTATTGGATAGACTGTCAGGACCAGAGACAAGAGGCAGAGGTTTCTGAGAATGTTAACAAACTGTTAGAATTTCTCTGACAGAGTTGGACTAGATCCAGACTTAAAAAATATTTGTTGATTAACAACTGTATTTAGTAATAGAGCATTGTGTTCTGAAATTCTATGACATGAAGTGATAAGCAAACAGACATTTAAGAGAAGTTTTGAGGGTGAAATCCAAGATATTCGGCAACAAAAGGTTATAAAAGAGAAATAAAACTCCAAGGCTTCAAGTTTGGTGATTGAGAGACCAGTGTTGATATTGGCAGAGTACAGATGTTGGGGCAGGAAACTGGGGAGAACACGATTCTGGAGTCAGACATACAGGTTTCGAGGAATTAACTTGAGCCCCTGGAAGAACTATCCACTGCGTGCTGGAACTGAGGGATGGGCCCTGGACGAGTGGTGACTGAAGGTACACACTGACTGAGCAGCCCCATAGCGTAGTGATCACACAGCGCTGGAAATAGATTTGTTGTCTTGAGAGGGAAGCAAGAGGAAAGAAGAAGCCCAGAAACAAAGCTGAGGGTCAAAGGAAAACTCTTAGTCAATGAGGCAGAGGAGAAAATAACACAAGGAAGAAAATCAGTTACTCAGGATGTCATGGAAACCAAGAGAGCAGAGAGTTTCAGAATCAGAAATGCCAAACATTCCATCTACCAGCTTGACAGGTGAGAAAAGGGCACTGGACCTGCTTACCTTTGGGCAGAAATGAGCGTGTTAAGAGAGAAGCATAAACAAACACATTTTTCTCTTTTCCTTCTGAGCTGAAAGCCACCCCTGACGTAATACAACTTTGTGGCTAGACAGAAGTACTTGGTTCTAAGAAGAATTTGCCATGTGTATTGATTTTGGATGTGAAATAGGAAATCAGCAGAAGGAAATCACTATCCTACATATTATGTGGTAAACTTACAGAGAGCTCCTATCTGAGCAACTCCTGGGAGTCAGGAGGAAATCAAGTTTCCAGAATGTGGTGGTTTTTGTGAAGAACTGTGTTCCCCAAACCCAAAAGGAGTTCTAGAAGCACCTCTGGAGTTGTCTTGAGATGGAGGGGGAAAGTGGGGAGGCTTCAGGTTTGCCATCTCCATTTCAATAGAGCTGTTCAACCCTTAAGGAAGAATCTGCTAAATATATTGTACTTATCTACATTTTTTGTGTGAAGAAAGGGTCTGTGGTTAAAATATAGCTTGAAAGACACTAATTAGTCATAGGCAAGCCCTCACCAATGGGAAAGGGCCTGAGGGATGCCTGGAAACACTTCTGGTCTTCATGAAAGGCAGTCCTGCTCTCTTAACCATACAGGGTGTCCTCCCGACTCTTTGGAAATTATATTTTATAATTTGATAAATTATAATTATATATTATAGTCTATGATTGGACTTTCATAAAACACATTTTTCCCAGTTATGTAATTTATATGTTTATCACACACATTTTGGAAAATACAGAAAAGTAGGAACAGGGCAATAAAAATTACCTGTAAACATAAAAAAATTACCTGTAAATTTATTAGTGGCTGTTAACATTTTGGAATATAACCTTTGAGACTTTTAACTACATAACGCTTAAACAATATAAACATGTTAGTTGACCTGCAAACAAGAATAGGAAAACTCATGGAAGACAGGAAGTTTTCATGCCCAGAGAAAACAGCATGTGTGTGGGGATCTGCAAGAAATTAGTAGAGAAGCTTACAATCCACCCAAGGTGTGAAAGAAACCAAAACCAAGTTTGGCTTCTGAAGAGGGAAATGATGCATTTATGCGGTATCAAAGAAAGGTCATTCTTTATTTTTATCATACATTTTCTCTTTTAAAATAAATAGAGACAGAGTCTCACTATGTTGCCCAGACCGGTCTTGAACTACTGGCTTCAGGGGATCCTCCCACCTTGGCCTCCCAAAGTGCTGGGATTACAGGTATGAGCCACCATGCCCAGCCAAGAAAGGCCATTCTCAGTGACGTATGTAGGACACGTTAGAGTGATACAGTATGTAACCTAGGGTCATTATGAAGGCTATTGCAGAATCCTAGATATAGGAAAGTGAGGACAGGCTGCAGCTGACAAAATGGTGAAAAGAGTAAACTAAAGAAGGACTAAATTTGTACTATAAAGCTTTCAGGGTGGGAGTCATAGGGAGAAATAAAAATGAGAAAAATAGTAATAACAGTGAACATTTATTTAAAATAACATAGACTAGGCATTGTTTTAAGTGCCTTGCATCTAATTTAATCCTCGTGAAAACCCTATGGAAGAGAAAACTGAGGCGCAGAGGCTAAGGCACATGGTGCCATCTTGACTCCACATAGGGAAGGTGTTCCTAACAGAGCTTCCCCAAAACAGGAAGGATGAGCTTCCTTGGGGAAGGGGGTATTCTGGCATTGGAGTTGCACAGGCAGGGCAGGGTGGGAGGAGACTCAAGAAATATAGACCCTCTCTAAATCTCTAAATCCATACCAGCGGAGTGGGTCTGGCTGGTGTGTGTGTGGGCGTCTGTGTATGTGTTTGGTTTTATTTTGTTTTTCTTGTACAATAATGACTTTTGCCTACTTTTCTCCCCTTTGTAATGTCTTATATAGAAAAAGTCTATATTTCTTCCCCCATTCATGTTCCAGAATTTGAACACAGTTAGGGTAAAAAAGTATCTATGGAGCTGGGCTCGGTGGCTCAGCCTGTAATCCCGCGCCTTAGGAGGCTGAGGTGAATGAATTGCCTGAGCCCGCGGGTTCGAGACCCGCCTAGGCAACTTGGTGAGACCTCATCTCTACAACAAATCAAAAAATTAGCCGGACGTGGTAGCGCATGCCTGTAGTTCCAGCTATTTGGAAGGCTGAGGCGGAAGGATCGCCGGAGCCCAGCAGGTCGAGGCTGCAGTGGCCAGGAGCGGCCACTGCACTCTAGTCTGGGTGACAGAGTGAGACACCAACTCAAAAAAAAAAAAAAAGTATCTATGGGTGGAAGCTACAATTTGCCACCTGTAGGGCTTAGTCCTTTTTCTGCCCTGGCCTGCCATTAATTTCTATTGAGTTCTATTGGCCTGCAAGGGCTGGGCAGGGTGGGAGGAGACTCAAGCAGAGGAGGAGGGTGGCTGTCATGGTCTGGGCTCTTACTCCCCAACATGCTGCTCAAGTAGAGTGAGTTGGGCATGGTTGGAGAGGGGCTTAGGAAGACACCACTGGAACCAGAAGGAAAGCAGTGCCAGGAATGGCAATGAGGATGAAAGGGCTGTGTGGCTGAAGTCCCACCCCCTCCTCCCAGAAGGCCCTAGTGCACAGTGGTGTAGCTCAGGGAGCCAGACTGCTGGGGTCTGAGGCTCAGCTCCGTCACTCACTGGCTGCATGACCTTGGTGCTGGCTGACCTCCTATTAGCTGAAAAGTAAGGATGATAGTATTAACTTCAGAGTATTGTTGTGTGACCTAAATGCAACAATACATTGAAAATATTTAGTACTGAGTCCAGCGTAAATCAATGTTATTATGACCATTTGTGCAATCTTGGGTAACTTCTTAAACCTCCCATGTCTCTGTTTACTACCTACAAAATTAGCAAGTGAGGTAAGGCATACATGGTGTTAAGCATAGTATCCGGTATATTGTAAGACTATTGTCAACATTAAAGAAATTACAGCTAATATAAGCACTTACCACAAGCTTATCAACATAAAACCATTTTAAGGTGTTTCATGTATGTAATTCATTTAATACTTAAAATAGCTCTATGAAATAGGTAATGATGTCTGTCAATAACTACTATTGAATGTTAGCTATTATCAGTATAATACCGTTTTTTTTTTTTCCTTTTTACAACTTTTTCTATGTAAGACCTTACAAAGAGGAGAAAAGTAGGCAAAAGTCATTATTGTACAAGAAAAACAAAATAAAACCAAACACACACACACACAAAACAGCCAAACCCACTCCTCTGGTATGGATTTAGAGAGGGTCTATATTTCTTTCCCCATTCATGTTCCAGAATTTGAACAGAGTTAGGGTAAAAAAGTAACTATGGGCGGAAGCTACAATTTGCCACATGTAGGGTTTAGTTCCTTTTCTGTCTTGTTCTTTGTCTGGTCTGCCATTCATTTCTATTGAGTTCTATTGGTCTTAGATTATTTCCATGATCTACAAAGATCAGGTGAACATTCCACTCAACTGCTCCTGACCCATCTGAATTCCCAGCCAGTGTGACACATCTTCATACCTAATGATATATGAATTTCATGAACAGGAAGCCTACTCGCTTGAGTTAAGTGGAGAAAACCCCATCTTATCCAGAAATTTGACTCTCGAGGAGTTTTCTGACCTGGAATCCTGTCAAGTATGTTTTTAATGAGTGGGCAAGGCTTAGGCTTGATTAGCAACAAGATACCTTCTGCTTTGGTGCTTAAAATGTTTTAAAAGTAGCTTGTTTATTTATGTAAATCAAATGTGTCTCTTAAAGTCTATTTACACTAAAGTTTACCTTACACTAAACATTTGATTGGGTGACTGTCATGGCTCAGTCTAATAATAATTCAAAGGATCCCAAACTCAAAGTGAATTTCAAGGCACTAAGGTGGTTGTTGTGCCTGCTAGATATGACCAGCTAGTTGGAGACCACTGCCCAGAGCGCGCATGACCCCTTCTGGATCGCAGCGTGTCTGGCTGCATCTGGGCAGCACGCTGGAGAACATGTGGCTTGAATATCCAGCCTGCTTGTGGCTTTACAGAAACCATCCACCGTGGGCTTGTGCCAAGGCTGCCCTCGCGCCCTGCTCTGTGGTCAGGACCTGCATATCCACGTGCGAATGCATGCCTCATTGTCTTGGTTCTTGTTTTCAGAAATCACTGTGTTTCTCTAAAAACAGTTCCCTACACAACACTGACCAGAGCCCCACACTGATGCTTTGCTGATGCCCCTTGCTTAGTTTCTGAAGATGAACAAAGCCCCCGCAGCCTCACAGAGGGCACTCCCAGCTGGGAAGTGGCCCTGCAGAGCTGCAAGGAACGCGGCAGCAGGCCTTGTGCCATCATGCTGTAGCTCTCAGAAGGAACTTGGAGACATGACTGCATTTCAGCAGCCCCCAGACCTAGCTCTTTTTGCTATCTTTTTTTTTCTTTTCATTTTTTTTTTAATTTTAAAGATGTGGGGTATAATTCAGGGTTAGGTATACAAATGTTCATTATACAGGTACCCTTGTTAATGAGGTGTGCCCCTCCCTTCCCTGGCAGTTTCCCTCAACTGCCAATCCCTTTCTTATAGTATTTTGATAATTGTTCAAGGTCCACTTATGAGTGAGAACATGTGATACTCAGTTCTTTGTTTCTGTGAAAGATCACTCAGTATTATAGACTCTAAGTCCATCCAGGTTGCTCTGAAGTTCATGACTTTGTTTTTCTTTATGGCTGTGTAATATTCCATTGTGTATATATATCATATTTTTTTATCCATTCTTCTTTTGATGGGCAGCACGGTAGGTTCCATGTTCTTGCTACTGTGAACAATGCTGCGATAAACAGACGTGTGCAGGTATCTTTTTAATAGAGTGATTTGAGTTCTTCTGGGTATATTCCCAGTAGGGGGATTGCGGAGTTGTATAGAAGGTCGATTTTTAGATCTTTTAGGAATCGCCACACTGTTTTCCACAGAGGCTGTACCAGTTTACACTCCCACCAACAGTGTAGAAGTGTTCCCTTTTTGCCACATCCTCTCCAGCATCTGATGTTTTCTGAGTTATTGATGAGAGCCATCCAAAACCTCAAACCATAAGAACCTTAGAAAATGCAGAAGATACCCTTATGAAAATTGGAACTGGCAACCAATGCTGGATCAAAACCCCAAGCGCCCATGCCATAAGAGATAAGATAGACAAGCGGGACCTCATCAAACTGACAAGCTTCTGCAGAGCCAAAGAAACTATCAAGAGAGTGGGGAGACAGCCCACAGACTGGGAAAAAATATTTGCCAATTGTATGTCTGACAAAGGTCTAACATCTGGGATCCACAAGGAACTCAAACATGCCGAAAAGAAAAAAACAAACAGCCCCATTGCAAAGTGGGCAAAAGATATGAATAGACAGTTCTCAAAAGAACATGTATGAGCAGGCAACAGATACATGAAAAAATGCTCAGTCTCACTAGTCATCAAAGAAATGCCAATTAAAACTACACTGAGAAATCACCTAACTCCAGTCAGGATGGCTCTCATCAGTAACTCTTTTTGTTATCTTTTGAGTCACTTAACCACTCTGAGTTTCTGTTTCCTTGTCTGCAAAATGAAGATAAAGATGCTGCCCGCCTTACAGCACATGTGTGAGGAAGAATGAGACCTCCCCCATGGGGAGCACCATCTGCCCTGAGCATAAAGATCCTGGTCCTAGCCGGGCTCTGTGGCTCAGCCACTGCACTCCAGTCTGGGCGACAGAGTGAGACTCCGACTCAAAAAAAAAAAAGATCCTGGTTCAGGTCTCTCGGACCCCTGCCCTAAGACTGCACACACAGGCAAAACTGATGGGCAAATGGAAAGAGATCCTTCCATTCAGGCTGAGTTGAGGGCTTCTGACTGCTAGCTATCAAGGT
Source organism: Tarsius wallacei (assembly GCA_963574415.1). Taxonomy (NCBI): domain Eukaryota; kingdom Metazoa; phylum Chordata; class Mammalia; order Primates; family Tarsiidae; genus Tarsius; species Tarsius wallacei. Next base: position 17,524 of record CAUYQG010107671.1, read on the forward strand.
CAAGGTGGGAACAACTGCTCAACCCTGCATGACTGTGAGGTATGATCAGCTGCCACAGGAACTCAGTTTCGTTAAAATTATGGGGGGAAATGTGGTAACAGCTCCTAAATTCTATAGGCTAAACCACAGGTCTGGCCAAAATAGAAAATAATGACACATGAGGGAGACCTAAAAAAAACCCCAGAATTTATTGATAAGAAATTGTTTATTCTTACATGTTTAAACTTCAGTCACCTTCAAAGTATTCTGTTTGCTGCAGTACACCTATTGAGATGCTTTTTCTACTGTTTAAAACAGTTTTTACACTTGTCAGTTCTGATGCCTTTTCATGCTTCTGCCATTTTTTGTGTCGCCTCTTCCACATTGGTAAAATGTTTCCCTTTGAGAACTTTTTTCAGCCGGGGAAACAGAAAAAAAGTTGCATGGGCGAGATTGGCTGACGAGGAAGAGTAGGGTATGGGGGTCATGCCATTTTTGGTCAAAAACTGCTGAACACTCAGCTTGGTGTGGGTAGGTACACTCATAAACCACCCATCATGAAATGGGCAAAAATATTCAAAGAATCTAGAAAAAAAAAAGTTCACTGAAGCCAAGCGAACCCTCTCACAATAACACTAGCTGGTAGACTGATGCCAATGGGTTCCTAAAACATTTACCTAGTAGGGAAAGTCTGTACTAAAGTGGCCCACCCTCCAAAAGATAATTTTGGGCCTCCTGTCATAGAAAAGGGATTCCCAATTCTATCTTGGGAGACTGCGGTCCCTTTAATAGCTAACTCTGGCTCCCTGAGCCCAGCCTAGCTTAGCCCCGGCCTCTTGCCTTGCTGGGTCTAGCCCAACTTGGGTTTCCCGGCCTCTTGTCTCCTTCAATAATCCGAAATGACCATCTTCAGCAGCAGCTGTGCTTGCGATGATCTTTGCACAGCTATTGCCCTAGGGCAGTCCCACAGAGGACCTCCTACCTCACCAAGTAGCCCATCCCGTGGATGGTCAGTGGAGCAGTTAGGATGTTCTCAGGTGTGTCTCCCACAATATCCACCCCATCGTTTCCCTTCTGCCTGTAATGGGCACCTAGAAGACATTTAACTCCCCTTCCTTAGCACACCAAGCTCTTTCCTCACCTCCCTCCTTATCCTACACGGAGTAGAGGCAGGGAAAAGCAGACAGTTTCCACTATAAGTCACATTTTTATGTAAAATTGATTTTATGGCAACATCAAATGTCTATGAACATGGACGTCCTTGGTTGATCAGTAAATTTCAGAACCAAAGAAACAAAGAAAAATATCTTCCTGATTGCTTGGGACACGAAGCTTGGAAAGGAAGAGGAAGGTGAGAACAGAGGGCTGGGAAGTGCTGAACTATGTGGCCAGGATCCCCCCGAGGGGAGGTTCATTCACTCAGTCAGCAAGTACTTCTTGAGCTGGTCCTAGCAGCTGGGCACACAGCCTGGTGGGAGAAAACAAATAGACGGATAGGAAGGAGAAACTATGACAAGTGTTGTGACAGGGGACAGGGGCTCTGAGAACACGAGGTAGAGACCTTGATTAGCCCCGGGGAAAAGAAGACCTCGCTGAAGAGACAGTGCCTAAGATAAAATATATAGCTGAGTAGGCATTAGAAGAATTTTTATTTTTATTATTATTTTTAGGGGATGGGACCAGTATATATGTGAGAGGATGTGGGAGGACAGGCGGAAAGTAGACAGTGGTCTGGGCAGAGACACAGGTGACGAAATAGGCTCTGTCATATCTGTACATTTAGACAACAGGAATTCCCTAGTCACAGAGTTTCTGCTGCAATCTTGAGTTTATTTACTTTTTTATTTTATTTTATTTTTTGAGTTGGAGTCTCACTCTGTCACCCAGACTGGAGTGCAGTGACCGCTCCCGGCCACCACAGCCTCGACCTGCTGGGCTCCGGGGATCCTTCCGCCTCATCCTTCCAAGCAGCTGGAATTACAGGCATGCACTACCATGCCCGGCTAATTTTTTGATTTATTGTAGAGATGAGGTCTCACCAAGTTGACCAGGCAGGTCTCGAACCTGCAGGCTCAGGCAATCCCCTCACCTCGTCCTCCCAAAGTGCTGGGATTACAGGCTGAGCCACCGAGCCCAGCCAATCTTGACTTTAGCAGAGACATTTCTTCATGTTTTTTGGGAAACATCTAACTGCAGTGTGGACCCAATCTCATCTCACAGGACTATGTTTCTCAGGCTATGGACGTGTGGTGGAGTCTAACTTTGCTTGCCGGTCATTTTATGGAGCAGTGTCTCATTCATGGTCCCATAGCCCCGTTTAAAAAAGTCGGGCTCGGAGGCTCAGCCTGTAATCCCGTGACTTGGGAGGCTGAGGTGAGTGGATTGCCTGAGCCCGCGGGTTCGAGACCTGCCTGGGCAACTTGGTGAGACCTCATCTCTCCAATAAATCAAAAAATTAGCTGGGTGTGGTAGCGTGTGCCTGTAGTTCCAGTTACTTGGAAGGCTGAGGCGGAAGGATCGCCAGAGCCCAGCAGGTCGAGGCTGCAGTGGCCGGGAGCAGCCACTGCACTCCAGGCTGGGCGACAGAGTGAGACTCCAACTCAAAAAAAAAAAAAAAAAAAAAGTCCAAACTGCTAGGGTTCTTGGCTCAAAAGGACCCTTTAATTCATATATCATTTTGGAAAAAAACAGAACAAATTCAACATTTTAAGTGCACAAACATGAAGCAAAATAAAAACATTAAGTGCTTATTGAGGCCAGTTAACTAAGGCTGAGCATTGAGAGGGCAGAGTGTGTCCTGGAGTTGAAGTGAGGGTATGTGGACCCTGTCGTTGTCTTATGCCAGCAAAAGAGCCAGAAGAATCTAAGACAAGGACAAGAAGAGCATGCAACAAGAAGGGAAGAAACAGGAAAGAGAGAACAGAGGTGAGGTGGGGGAAGAAAAAAAAAGGAAAGATGGGGGAGAGGAGGAGAAGGAGGAAGGATGTTGCATTGGCTCGGGTATTTAGAGAGTATTTACAAGTCAAATTTTCCTTTGACTCTTATTTATCTGCCCCTGTGCTTGTCAGACTTTTTGTGAGGCCAGCAGGGGTGAGGGGGACAGGGTGAAGCCTGAAATAACTGGAGTTCAAGCATCACTTGATACCTGGTACTTTATAAACATGTGTTGTGTTGGTTTTTAGTTATCCAGAGCTAATTAATAGCAGTACTATTTTTTTTTTTTTGAGTTGGAGTCTCACTCTGTCGCCCAGACTGGAGTGCAGTGGCCGCTCCCGGCCACTGCAGCCTCGACCTGCTGGGCTCCGGCGATCCTTCCGCCTCAGCCTTCCAAGTAGCTGGAACTACAGGTGCGCGCTACCACACCCAGCTAATTTTTTTGATTTATTGTAGAGATGAAGTCTTGCCAAGTTGCCCAGGCGGGTCTTGAACCCGCAGGCTCAGGCATTCCACTCACCTTAGCCTCCCAAGGCGCGGGATTACAGGCTGAGCCCGGCTTTTCTTTCACATTTTATTTGGTCCCAATTTCTGGGGTGAAATTCCAAGAAGCTTTGAATCTATGATGTATGGTACTTAAAATATGATGTCATCTACCTCCCATGAAGATGAGGTAGGACAGCCCCATGATGCAGGGGAGGATGGTTGCAAGTGACACATGAGTTGGCTTGGCCTTGGTCCCCTGCTACCAGCAGACTGGGGCTTTCTTGCTACTGGGACTTGAGAACATTTGGTGAAAAGGACAGCTTGGCCCTCAATGAAACACAGCTAGACTGATGCCTCCATGCATGAAATGCCTCTCTTGCTGCAGGTATTTAGTCCCACCTGGATGAGCTTTTTCAACTACCATAGTGGGAAATTACTTGGCATCATCCCCTGGCAGGAATGTCAGGAAGAGATTCCTATCATCAAATGCTGGATTGGACAAAATGACAATTAAGGACCATTCCCAGGGATGGACAGTAGCAGGACACCGCCAGGGAAGGTGGCGGGGGCCACAATTCATCAATAAGAGTACCTCCTCTCTAACCAGATGAAGTAGGAACTAAAGTCAGGTCCCAACTTTACCTGTACAATGACCATTTGTATACCTAATCCTGAACTGTACTCCATATCTTTAAAATAAATAGATAAGTAAATAGCCATTGCCTTGCTGAAGAGTTGAAGATTACATCAGAGGTACCAGGAAGATTTTTTTCAAATCTACCTAACTATATGGCAGGAAGAGGGAACACAATCAACTCAAATAAATATTGCTGAGCCTCATGCTTTCACCAGGCCCTGTCCTGGAACAGTGATACTGATGAGCAGTCCATAACCCTTGTTGTCTAAGCTCAGTCTAACATAAAGGCTAAGGCATGTGGCCATGTAATTAAGTAGACGACACCCAGGGTTTAAAAGCAAAATACAATGTGTGGCAGATACCTCAAGCAAAAAGAGGTGACATATGATCGGAGTCATTAGGGATGTTGACAGGTGGCTTGAGGTGAAGTTTGTAGAATTTCAAGCTTTAGAAGGCCGGAAATGAGCAGGAAGGGAGAGAAAAACCGAAGTTAAAAAATAGCTATTTTTTTTTAAGCAGAGCACAGTGGCTCACACTTGCAGTCCCAGCACTTTGGGAGGCGGAGATGAGAGGATTGTCTGAGTCCAGGGGTTCAAGACCAACAGCTTGGCAAGACCTCGTCTCTACAATAAATAATAAAAATTAACCGGGTGTGGTGGCGCATGCCTATGGTGCCAGCTACTTGGAAGTCTGAGGCGGAAGGACCACCTGAACCCAGCAGTTCGAGGCTGCGGTGGCCGTGAGCATGCCACTGCACTCCAGCCTTGCCCCCCCCCAAAAATTGTCATTTTTGCAGAGGATGCTAAGTGTCATTCTGGCTGGAGTAAATGTTATGTATAGTGGGAGATAAGCCTAGAAAAAAGCATTTTGGGGTCATGCTGGGCACGGTCCGCCATGCCAGGGCAGATAACTTGGTTTGAACTTGGTAGGAAATGACAAGACGATGGAGGTTTTTTTTATCAGAAACATGACATACTTAGCATTACGCTTTAAGGTCCAGTAATTCTGCAGGTACAAGCAGAATCGACGTGGGAAAAAATGGGAGCAGAGAGATCATGTGAAGACACAGGGATCTCCTCTCCCTGACCATGTGAATGAAGCCCTGTTTCTAAGACTAGCAGAGCCCCAGCATCTGGCTTCCTGCAGAAAGACAGCTTCAGTGGCCTGGGAAGGAATGCACACCCAACTCCAAGGGTTCCCTCCCGACTGGGGGCTCATACATGTCATAGTGTACATAGTAGAGGTGCTGACAGAGCCAGAGAACCAGGATCAGTTACACAGGGAGAGGAGGTAGGACTGCCAAAGTGAGCTGCAGGGAATCAACACTGAAGACAGGAGGTCCCCGGGGAGCCCAAGGCAGCCTCCTTTCATCAGCTACATAGTGCTCAGAAGCTCTGGGAGGGCTGGGGTCTTAGACACTTGGAAGTACACTGCAGTCCCAGGATGTGAGGGTGGGGCACTGGGGAGCAGGGGGGAGGAGGATCCGAAGGATCCAGTAACTCTCTCACTGCAAAATGAGACCAGTTCTGCATGATTACAGGGAGTGGCTCCGTCTTTTGGCCCTAACTCAGGAGTGGGGGTAGCACTGTATCTCCTCAGTGCTGTTAGTGACTACAGAGAACTCCTGCCATTAGCTGCTTATGGTCCCTGACAATTCATTTTTGGGGTTCCTCTCAATTTCTTTCTACTTGGACTCATCGCTTATTTGAGACTCTGAGAGTCAGTGTTGGCCTCTCTTCCACAAGCTCTGGCCAGACATGTACATGTCGCCTACACCTTCCTTAAGACTAGCACGCCAGGCACATTCCTTCGTGATGGTCTGTGAGCATCGCAAGATTTTATGAAAGTGAGATGACCCCGTGAAGTCATCGCTCTTTACATAGCAAATCCTGCAGGTAACATAAACAAGCGACGGGAAATGGGCGTAAGAGAAAGTTGCAGTCTCCCTAAGGACACACTTCGTTTTTTTATTTCCACAAAGAAACATGCTGTTCCCCCTTTTCTGGAACGCCTGGCTCTTGTGGTCTAAGTTCCATCTCCCTACTTTTCACAGAAATACTGGTACTAAGAAATATTCCTCCCCTAAAGAAAAACAGGAATGCAAGTATGATGACAGAAGGGTGTGGTGGAGACTAATGGGTTACAAAACACAGACAGCATTTAAGAAGGACAAACAGCACAGCTCCCATGGGAGTGAGTGGGAGTGTCGTATGGCCAAACCTTCTCATTTTTCTACAGAAGCCAAAGATCCAGAATTATCTGTGAAATCTCCCAATTATTAAATGTTGGCAAAATAAGTGAAACACAACTATATGGGGCAAACACAGCACATCTCTGGGCCACAGCATCCTCATAACGTGCAAGCCCTGGCCTACAGAATCAAATCTAAGTTCCTTAGCCTGGAACTTAAGTCTTACATGACCTGACATTTGCTCATGTCCCTCCACTTCCCAGATTTGCTTTTCCATTCTTCTCACCACACCAGCCCGCCTGTGGTCCCCAAATCCCGAACTCTGTGATCTTCATAACTCTGCATTGTGGGTCTCTGTCGACAATGTATGTCCTCTCTTTCTCTGCCTGAGTCTCCTAGGCAGTTTTTCTTTGTTGTTGTTTGAGTTGAGTTCTTACTCTGTCGCCCAGGCTGGAGTGCAGTGGCATGATTATGGCTTACTGCAGCCTTGATTTTCTGGGTTCAGGCAATCTTTCTGCCTCAACCTCCCAATTAGCTGGGACTACAAGTGCACATCACCATGTCCAGCTAATTGTTTTACTTTTTGTAGAGACAAGGGCTCACTATGTTGCCTAGGCTGGTCTCAAACTCCTGGGCTCAAGCAATCCTCCTGTCTTAGTCTCCCAAAGTGCTGGGGTTATAGGCGTGAGCCACTGTGCCCTGGCCCCCTATGCAATTTTTCATGACTTAGATCAAACTATACTTCCTCCTGTCAGTCACATTCCTTTTTATAATAATAGGTGCTCTTCATTCTTTCTGTGCTCTCACAATACCCTGAAAATTTCAGCCAGACTTCTTATCATACCATCTTGGAATTGCTGGTTACCTTGTCTGTAGTTTACCAGCCTGAGAACTCTCTGAGGCTAGGGAGTCTCTGACCTGAAAACAAAGGGCAGGGGGGTGAGAAATATGTCAAGAAAGTAACATAATGAAAATGAAAATGCAAACAAGATAGACAGCCAGAAGCCTTAACATTTCAAATAATAGGTCTAAGAGGTGATAGCAGGTTATAAACAGAAATCAAGCCCAGGACAGGAACCAGGATGATTAAAACAGACTTGGAGGTGGAATGTGGTGAATGGGTTAAGATACAAGCTGAAAATGGGGTGAGGGTATCTGGCGCCCGATTTTACAGGGTCCTGAGTGTGACAGGTACAGAGATGGGTCTCACTGCCTTAATGTCTTAGTTCTAAGTTCCACTACCAGCTTGACAGTCTGATACGTTTGTCTTCTCTGTTTCTAGGATCCATTCTCTCAGGAAACATCCACTGAGCTTCTACTCCAGGCCAGGCACTCACTGTTAGGCCCCATAAATACAGAGGGGAATCTGATATGACCCCTGTGCTGGTGGAGGAAATGGACACATAAATCAAGAATGACAAGAAAATGAAATAAATGCCATAGCAGGGAAGGGCTCCTGACCTATTCAGGCCCAGAAATGGTCATTTCCTTGAAGTTATACAGTTAGAGAGGAGCAGAGCCAGGATTAGAACCAGGACTGTCAGACTTAAAAGTCTAGTCTTTTTCTCCTGTAGAAAATTGGGAGAAGACAGAAACGACTCTGGTTATGGAGAAAATTTCTGTGTGTCAGTCTGGTTAAACTGCAACTGTATGTTTCTAGGTTACAGTTGGTCAAGAGCGATAGTTGCTCGAAATGTGGGAGTGGAGGTGAACAAGCAGCCATTGCTCTCTGAGGATCATAGCAGTTGTGACAGCAGCAACAGGCAGGAGGTGCCAGCAGGTTCTGGCTCATCCTTCCTTTCCTCCTCCACATCCAGCTCTTCTCACTTGCTGGTCCTGCTGACCAATAGTAGCTCCAAGCCCATCCTAGACAGCTGGCTGTGAACTCATGGGCTTCTGGAAGAATAACTGTTAGCCTTGTTCACCTTCGTCTGTGAAGCCTAGCTCAGCGCTTGGTAAATATTAGTGCTCTGCCTTGAACATTCTTTAACATCTCTCTACAGTTCCTCTCTCCCACTCTACCACTACTGTATCAGATATAATTGTCTTCCTCTGTTCCATAGCGCCTTGTTTCTGCCTCTCCATCAGTTCCCCTCTGCAGCCCATTGAGGGCAGCTGGGTGTGCTCAGCTTCTTCTGGGCTTGACTATTTGGTGACCGCAAAGATCCCTGTTTCTCTCCACTCTCAGAGTGGCACTTCCTCTACTACTCCCACACCTGTATTAGTTCAAATCCCTATAATCCCTTACCTGTTGACTCATGGTAGTTCTGCTTCCTTAGTTGAACACACTGAAACACTGTACTTTTCCCAAGGAAGAAAGCAATTGAAGGTTGGGCGTGGTGGCTCAAGTCTGTAATCCCAGCATTCTGGGAGGCCGAGGCGAGAGGATTGCCTGAGCCCGCGGGTTCGAGACCAGCCTGGGCAACTTGGCGAGACCTTGTCTCTACAATAAATTTTTTTTAAAAGTATCTAGACTTGGTGGTATGTGCCTGTAGTTCTAGCTACTTGGAAGGCTGAGGCAGAAGGATCACCTGAACCCAGCAGGTTGGGGCTGTGGTGGCCAGCAACATGCCACTGCACTCCTGTCTGGGTGACAGAGTGAGAATACAACTCAAAAAAAAAAAAAAGAAAGAAAGAAATTGAGTAGACAAAACAATGGACTAAGGTAAGAAGTCTAAGCCGGGCTCGGTGGCTCAGCCTGTAATCCCGCGCCTTTGGGAGGCTGAGGTGAGTGGATTGCCTGAGCCCGCGGGTTCGAGACCTGCCTGGGCAAGCAAGACCTCATCTCTACAATAAATCAAGAAATTAGCCGGGCGTGGTAG
>CAUYQG010107673.1:0-21523 GCA_963574415.1 Tarsius wallacei
CTTGAGGAAGCGCCTGGTGGGTGGGGGACGCCCCCCACCCACCTTGCCTTGTGTTCATGTAAACATCTTGTGATTTTATTGGGATTGTCCTTCCTCATACCTGAGAAAACACCTGGTGGGTGGGGGGGGCGCCCCTCATCCACCTGGCTTTGTGCTCACGTGAAAGGCTTATGATTTAACCCGCGAAAATTTAGGATAAAAGGAGCATGAAAACCTCCATTAAACGGCTTCTGCTCAATCCATTGAACAGTGGTCCATTCTCTTTCTTTCTCTTTCTTTCTCTTTCTTTCTCTCTATATCTATCTCTTCTGCAGAATCGGCTCCTGCACTAGACAGGAGTCCAGTGTATCGGCTCCTGCACTAGACAGTAGTCCACTGTATCGGCTCCTGCACTAGACAGGAGTCTAATCTCTTTGTTCCCCAGGAATAATCGCCGACGCCACCACACCTTCCAGGGACACTCTAAATCTCTCCATGGGGGCTGGTCCTCTGCAAATATGAGCTCATTTTACTGGTAAACATAGGCAGAGAAAGTTTTGCATGTATATTATATTTAATGCTGGCAACTGTGAAGACATGTCTGATGTTTGTTTTTTATTTTTTATTTTGCCTTTTGTTTTTTATTTTGTCATCATAGGCCACCCAGTAAACAGTGATGCCACATGAGGCTACAGTTAAAAATATCAGCAGTGTCGCAAATACAGAATAGCGAACATAAAACATGTCATGCCAAACTCAATAAAGAATTCATTTCATTTTGTACCACAATGAGGAAATTATTCTTTTTGCCAATAGATGGACTACATGCCTTCACTTATTCATGCATCCTTAGGAGACAATACCTACCTGCAAAAACAGAAACATAAGACAAATTGCTCAAATGCAAGAGAAAAGCAGTAAACTACAGTATTAACATCATGCAGGCATCTCAGCTTCCCTGGAAAACAAGAAACCTAGATTTATAAGTGTAAATTGGGGTGAAGCAAAGTTTTCCTCAGAAATCAGATGACATTTAATATTTATGTTTGTAATTTAAATATGCTTATTAATAAAGACTAGCACTTGGTAATAGGGCTTTGATTTGAGAGGTGGTTGTTCAAATAATCTGTGGGACATTTGAGAAGAAACCTAAAAATAGGAAGAAGAACATGGACTAGACCAGACTAATTTTCTTATTTATAGATTAGAAATTATAAGCAGTTTCTTAATGAGGACTGGCTGGAAACATATCACAACACTATATCCTTTATGGCTAATTGTCTGTTATCACAGTGCTTATTCAGCTGCTCTCAAGAAGTCTTTTTTTAATTGTAAAGTTATAGCATAAAATTAAAAAGTATTATGTCTTTTAGAAACCAAGGTTGAATGAATTCTATGCACTAATCTGTTAAGATTCTTACAGGAAAATATAAGTAGCTTCCAATAGAAGTAGTCTTAGTAAGGCTTAATTATGAATAGTACAAGTTTTTCTGGGTACTATATACTTATATAAAGATGTAATAGTAGTAATAAACACTTATGTCGCACTTAATATATGGTAGACACTGTGATATATGACTCACACACTTTATACATATAAAGTACTACCAGTTAAGCACCCCTAATTTAAAAATCTGAAATCCAAAGTGCTCCAAAATCTGAAACTTCCTGAACCTCAATATGAATTCACGAGTAAAAAATTTCACACCTGACCTCATGTGAGGGGTCGCAGTCAAAACCCTGTTAAAACTTTGTTTCGCACACAAAATTACTTTAAAATATTGTACAAAATTAACTTCAGGCTATGTATAAGGTGCATATGAAACATAAATGAATTTCATGTTTAGACTTGGGTTCCATTCCCAAGACATCTAGTTAAATATATGAAAATATCCACAAATATGAAAATATTTAATTCTAAACATTTTTAGTCCCAAGCATTTCAGATCAGGGATATTCAGTACTATAATAATCTCATTTTATAGACAAGGAAACTTACCCACAGAGTTATTATGATAGTTTTATGTGTTGACTGACCTGGGCTATAGTACCCAGTTTTTCAGTTCAATACTATCTAGGTGTTGCTATGAAGGAATTTGTAGATGGGCTTAATGTCTCTAATCAGTTGATTTTAAGTAGATGACCCTCCATAATGTGAGTGAGCCTTATCCAATCAGTTGAAGATTCCCTGAAGAAGAAATTCTGTCTGTGGGTTGTACTACCAGGCCTACAGATTTTGGACTTGCCTAGTCAGAGTGCACAAGCATATAAGCCAATTTCTTGAAATAAATCTCTTTGTGTGTATATGTATGTATGTGTACACACACATATCTTACTGGTCTGTTTTCCTGGTAGAATCCTGACTGATAGAGACATTAAGTAGCCTATAAATAGCTTGTTCAAGGGCACACCTCTGGTAAGTGGTAAAGTTTTTCTATGGACCTAGGCGTTGGGCCTTGAACCAGTACTTTACCCCACCACTCCATACTGCCCCTCCTATGAATTCCAATCATTAGCAATCTAGTTAAAAGTTTAGGACAGGGGCGGGGCCACGCGGCGAGGGGCAGGGGAAAAAAAGTTTAGGACTTGGTACTGTGGGAGAAAGCAAAGAGAAAGAAAAACAAAACACACATGAATGAAAATAAAGACCCTATGAAGGAGTTCATTGTGTGTAGGGATATGCAGACACCAAAGAATAGCATTAGTCGCTATAGAGGAGATTGTGAGTTAAAATGAAGAACACATATTTGCTTTTAGAAGAGGACAAAAAGAGCATCTCAAGCAGAGTACATGACACATGCAAAACTCCCAGAGCAAATCATGCAGAATTTGGCTATGACAAGCAGCCAGAATGAAAGTTAATGAGCAAAAAGCATGTAGCCTGTATTCATTATCAATTGCTGCATAACAAACTGAGAATCAACTGAAACTCACTCTCCCATGTCTGGCAGCAATGCTGCTGTCTGCAGTGACTTCAGCTGGGGCTGGAAGGCTATTTACGTGGTCTCTCCACATGGGTCAACTTGCGCTTCTTGAAAACATGGGATACAGGGAGGACCCTAAAAACCCAGAATTATCTTTTGGAGGGCAAACCCCTTATAGTACACTTGGACTTTATTCCTCCAGATCAAATGGTAAACCAAAGTTTTTAACTGGAAGTTTTGAAAGGTTGTGTCACGAGCCGAGTTGTGGCAAATAAGTGACTGGTTCTTCTACCATGACAACGCACCTGCCCACGTTGTGCTGAGTATTCAGTAGTTTTTGACCAAAAATGGCATGACCCCGGTGCCCCTCCATCCCTATTCACTTGATCTTGCCCCAGCAACTTTGTTTTTGTTTCCCCTGGTAAAAAAAATCCTCAAAGGGAAATGTTTTGCCAATGTGGAAGAGGTGAAACAAAAAACAGAAGAAACAATAAGAGACATCAAATTGACAAGTTCAAAAACTAAGCAGTGGATAAAGCATCTTGATAGGCATATTTCATCAAACAGGGAGTATTTTGAAGGTGACTGAAGTTTAAACATGTAAGGATAAAAATTTTAAACACTACTTTTTATAAATAAATTCTGCGTGTTTTGGGGCTCCCCCCTTGTAGACAGATTCCAAAGGTTAGAGTGGGGAAAGAGAGAGACAGAGACAGAGAGAGAGACAGAGCGAGAGAGAGCGTACACGTGCCAGAGACAGCCAGAGAGAGCAAGCAGGGAGGCGAGGAGATGGAGGAAACAATATCATCTTCTAGGACCTGGCCTCAGAAGTACGGCAACTTGTCTTTTCTGTTTTCTGTTCTTTTTTTAATTTCAAATGGAAGAGTACTCCACTTCTTGATAGGTAAAGGCTCAGTTCTTGAAAACCTTGTGGGGATGATGATATTGCAGTGTCAATTTTGGAAAATATGATCTGCCACACAGTAACTCATGGCAGATTAGTCCCTTGTGAGCTGGACCAATATCTCTTTTAAATACTTATGATAGAAACTTGGTGGGGGAAGGAGAAGGGTGTTTCATCTTCCTATTGCTTCAAGCTATGCATTGGACACTTCAAACAGTGATCTGGGGTTTTAAACGAAACCATTTTATTTCACACCTGAACCTCAGAGATTTGTAAGCACATAAGGTGCTTTCTGTGGATGTTTTGTGATATCATGAGCAGAAGAGAGGAACTCAGAGTGAATGGGTGAGCACAGCCAGGGTAGCCCAATACCCAGCTCACGTTTGCTGGAATTGAAGCGAACATGAGGCGGGTAAGTTTGTTTCCATTCTACCTAGAAAATGACTTCCATTCACAGCAGAAACATACACAGAATCTGAATGCACATGTTAATTATTCTTCCTGTCAATGGTACATTAGCCCAGGGTTTCTGCTTTCATTAAGTGGCATCATGATGGAACGTGCTATCAGCACCTTGCCTCAAGTGAGGCTTAAAGAGACAACAGACTTTTCAGTCTCAAACCCATGACTTCTCACTCCGATTCACAAAATTTCCCCTAAAAACAGCTTGTATACCTCACACGAATTGAATTTTGGCTAGCTGAGTCATTTCATTTTGCATCTGTACATTTTGTTACCTTGCTTTCAGAAGGACGGTGCTAAAATATCCACTTGCAGTTTGACTTCACTGACCGGAAACACTGATTTTTTAAATGTATTTTCTCATTATAGTAAACATATTTTCCCATCTTTTGCTGTGCTAATCTATCTTTTCAGTGCCAGTACCAAATCCCATGGAATGATTCATCTATTTTATCAATTGCTTCTATCAACTGCCGGTGTCCTTGGAATCTAATAGCAACAATATGGGAGTCAAGAAACTAGAGAACCAGATAGAGCTCAAAGGGGAGAAAAATGCATATAAAGGTACTCTGAAAACCATAAAACCACTATTAAAATAATTATATGCATATATATCTATATAAGCATATGTGTACATATAACTCTTCAATCTCTTGTAGACTTGTAAAAATATTTATTAAACACAATGTGAGGAATGCAGTGATGAACAAGAGAGACATTATTGCTGCCTTCCAGTGTTTGAAACAGAGGAAACCGGGATACTGGGGGAGAGTGGCAGAAGCTGATAGCAAAGACGGAGGTGGGGACAATTTATATAGAATCTTGCAGGATTTTAATTTCAGTCAAAGTGTAATGAGAAATCAGTGCAGGATGGTGGGTTAATGGAGGGCCTTGGTCTGGGGTTGTCTATGATCTAGGCGTCACTATATAATTGTATCTGCCTTGATGTTGACTAAAATTTCAAGACTTCTCTAAGTCTTGAACACTTAAACTTCAGACAAGTTTTAGAACACCCTTTCCTAAAAAATTGTAACAAAGGACAAATTTAATAGAGAGAAGACTGCTCTGGGTGACCTCTTGAAAGCCCCTGCACACATATAATTCCATATGCTGTCTTTTGGAAAACTTCCAAATGTGAAATGTGGGTCGTCTAGCACTGAATTCTCTCAAAAGTGTTCCCTGCAACTGTTAAGGGACGTTTTTGTGTTCTTAACAGGAGACACACCTCCTATGAATTCCATTTCCGTCCTAGTATCTATACAGAATCATAAGCAATAGAGATTTCATTTGAACAGTTAATGCAGTAGATAAATCTCTTACTCATCTTCCATTTTACTTGTTTGTCATTATCTAATAATGAATGGTGTCAAATCTTTGTTACTGAAATTTCCCCATTTTGTTTTCTTTTCTTCTTTCCTTCCTTCCTGCTTTCCTTCCTTCCTTTCTTGATGTGGTCTCTGTATTTTCCAGGCTCAAGTAATTCTCCCATCCTAGCCTCCCAGTGTGCTGGGATTACAGGCATGAACCACCACACCTAGCCTTTTTAAAATTTTATTATTTACTTATTTTTTTAAGCTTTACCAAATATTCAGTGCCTTTATTTAAAAAAAAAAGTTGACCAGGGACAAGATTGTTCGAAATGCTCATTATATAAATTAGCATAATGCGGAAAAATATGTGACAGGTAATTAGTTTTCCATAATCTGGAGTTCTAGAAAGCTAGTTTACAATGAATAATGTATCAGAAGGGGGTAGCTATTAGTCAGAGCCTCTGGGGCTTTGCTATTTCAAAGGAGAAAATATATTCTATATATAATTGCTTGACATTTTCAGTGGTTGCAGAAATATGAATAACTGAGTACCCTTGATTAGAATATTAACAAAAATTTTGGCAAGGTACTTGGCAGTTTTTAGTATCTGTAACATATTTGGAACTGGTAGGATCCGATAAGTATCCCTGAAGTGGTCTTTAAATATTGACTCTTTTCCAATCCTTCCTTGATTCCTACCTGAAAGTAGAAATTTAAATGATGCTGCGAAAAGAAGACTCCCACACCAGTGTGAATACTTAGCGTCATGCCAAGTATGCGAAGGATCTAAGGGAAGTTTGAGACAGCTTATCTTTGTGTCACTAATCAAAATGAAATGTTTCCTGAGGCAACAAACTACAATAAATTATCTCTTTCAGGATGGTTAAAAAAAACAAACACTAAAACAAGGCATGTGATTATTTTAGTTAATAATGTACTTCATTGTTGTTACTCCAGTTCTCTGTGGAGGATCTCATACCCTACGGAAAGAAACAGGCAGGAAGCAATTAATTATAACAGAGTCAGACAAGAGAGGTAACAGAACGAACAAAGTGGAAATGGATCCCAATTTTCCTTATTCTAGCTTCAGTCCTTTCTCTGATGTGCATGAAATCAATATATCCTAGATAAGGCATCCTGAAACATAGTACAAGTAGATGTAAATTTAAGGCCATAGAGATGAATTGGTGTAGGTAGCCATGTTGGGCAGGGCCTATTGACATTTTCAGCTAGATTGTATGCATATATACATATATAGGTTATCTGGTGGATCGTGGAGTTACTCTCCAATTTTTTAGACATTATGAAGGAACAATTCTGTACCTAGAAATTGACAATTCAGCCACATCTGAATATACAGGACTTTGGGGATGAACACAGATAAATCTCAGTTAACAAACAAGACTTTTCAACATCTGTCCTTTGGATCATCGGCTGCCAGGACAGCTATACCTGTGTTGGCTAGAGAGTCCACCATGGCTGCAAAGAAAGGCTTGGTCTCTGTTTGGAGGCTCCAAGGGTTTTCTCACCTTGACAGGGTCCAGAGGTCATTCCTTCCCCACATCTTGGGAACTGGGCCATATAAAGACTAAGAATACATTTTTTCCTGTTTGTAAATTCTCTCATTGATTGGCTTTTCTCTTTCTAATGGCAGTGTTCTGTGCACTGTATACTAACCAGATATAACCAAGGAGAAAGAGAAGGGTCAGCTAAGTGTGGCAAGAATCTTATACTTCAGATCACTTATATCATCTGAGTGAGCTCTTGCCCCTCTCATCAATTATCTAAAAAAATCAGCAGGGTGGGATTCTTACTGTTTGACCTGGAAGCTTGAACTTTTGAATACCAGGTTGGACAGAGTAGTTTTTGACAGTTTACTTAAAGTACATGTCCTTATATTATATTCATTTTACATTTATACTCATTTATACTACTCCAGTCATTTACAATGTATTTAATTCTTTTTTTTAGCAAAAAGGGATTTTAAAGGACTTCTAGTCCAACATTTTAATTTTCTAAATGAGAAAAAGAAGTCTCCAGGAATGAACTACCCCTCCCAAGGACACATAAATTTGACAGGAGTCATTTATTCAAATGTTTGAAAAATTATTTATTTATTTAGTATCTCTAACCCTATTTTTATAATTTTAAGATGTACAATTTTTCACATTTCAACGTCTCTGAAATTAGGGTGAGTCTTACAGTTGCTGTCTACCAGGCATTGCCAGCCCCTGAGCACCAAAATTTAAGGAATGAATGTCACCATCTGGGAAGAAAATCTCAAAGACAGTAATAGAGTAATATTTCCAGAAATGCAGCTTCAACAACCTTCTAGATGTCATAGATAATGATACTGTGTAGAAAACACCATATATTGGCAATTTCTCATCGAAAATTAATGGTAAAGAATTGGATTTGAATGAGTTGTTTCAGGAATATAGCTTAACCAATTTATTTTGCTTACACTGTATTTTCATTGTTAGAATACACAGTAAGATGTATGATATATCTATGGTGTGGCATCCCTAAAATGATGATCTTACATCTTACAACTGATATCATCTTAGATTCAATGAGAAAAGTATATTCCTGGCTCTCTTCTAGATGCTGGATATTCAGCAATGAAAAAAGATAGAAAAAGTCCCTAAAGCTTAAATTCTTGGAGACGAATAAAAACAAACAAAAAACATGAGAAAAATGCTCACTAATGACTGATAAGTGTTATGGATAGAAACAAAATTAGGTGATGTGAAAGAGAGTAGCTGGGTGTCTTCTTTGAATTGTCAAAGTTCTGAACCTTGTGGAAAACCTAACTTTAAACTGAAGAAGTGATAATACCAAGTGAGTAGAAGGGCCAGAACTAGAAGAGTCTCCTGAATACTAGCATTCTTGTCATCGAGCCTTGGCAGGCTGATGGGACAATCATTGTGACAAAGTCTATTTACAGTTTCTTATGTCACTCATGGTATAATTCTCAATCCAAAGTCAATGTGGACTTTGGAGGAAACTCCTTCTTTATGTATTCATCTCAAGTGGCTATATAATGTGTCTTAGGTGGTATTTGATAACAAAACACATCCAGCTTCTGATTCAATAAGTGATATAGAGAGAATAAATTTTGAAAATCCCTGTGAAATGCCAAAAAAGAAAAAAAAAACTAAAAGACAAAAAGAACCCAGAAAAACTTACTGTCAACTTTCCTACCTTTCAAAACGTTTCCCATGTCTTTAAATAATTAGACAAAACTAATATTAGAATTGAAGTGTGTATCAATTTGAATTTGGGGCCAATGGATAATTGATGTTTTATTCTTTTCCTGACTGATTGCTATTTAAATAGCAGGTATTTAAAACTAGGATGCTTATGAAGGGATTATCTAAAAGATTCTTGGCCATGACCTTGGTTTTAAAGTATCAGATTGAAATTCTAAAAATAAGCCTGCAAAAGAAATAATATAACTTTAAAAAATGTTAAAATACACACACACACAAGGTAATGCCTAGGATAGATTAAAACTCAAATAAGATGATCTTAAAATGGCACCAAGCTATTAGAGATACATACACATTAAGAGAATTAACTGGTTTTTAGTTTCAACAGCTTTATGCTGAAAAGTCTATCTCAGGCCCTAAATACTAGCATTTTAATGGCATTAAAAAAGAAACGCTTTTATTCATTTTATGTAGTAAATATTCACTGTGCCCTTACTATGTGCTAATCTCTGTGCTGGTAGTAGTAGAATTCTTTATATATCAATATCAGTTGAAGAAATATATAAGAGCAACTGGAAACAGGTTATTAATTGCTTAAGACCTAAAATCTGAGGGGCAAAGTGGTGCTTATGTCTGTTTCATTGAGTCTCTAGTCAAAGAAACTGGTTTCTAGTTGAATCTCATTAAGTGGAGAGCCATTAGATCCGTGTCTCTGGAGCATGATAAGAATAAATATGAAAGGCCTTTCTGGAAAATACCCAAGAGGACAAATAGCAATCCATCTACAGAGCCCAGTTGCTCCCTACTTCCTTCCACCCATTACAAATTGATGCTTCATCTTTTATTTCCATCATTATAACCACTTCAGTAAATTAAATATTTGTGCCAACATGTGGAGGAAAACCTTACAGGCCAATATATAAGTATTTCTGATATCTATATTGGGTGTCAACAATGGCTAAGCACTTTATTGCTAAAGAAAGGGTTATGACACTGACCAATCTAAATGCTGAAGAGGTCCATCAAACATAACTGAGTGTGACCAGGTAAAAACAGAAAGAATTTTTCACCAATTTCAAACAGTGAGAAAGAGATAGGAATGGCATCTGTAGGTAGACCAGTTTCTCTAAAAAAGCCTAGCAAATACTACCCAAGGCAGATAAGAATAACTTAATGAGCCTACTCTGCTATTAAAACATATGTGTATGTGTTTGTTTCTTATGGAGTATGGAATAGTTACCGTCATTTTCATGCCAAAAGAATCCATCCTGTTTCTTCAACCTGATATCTAGCTGTGCTTTGAAAACATTGTGTGTGACTGCAATAAAAAAGAGGAGGAAAACTTTTCTGACCATTCTAGATACTGAGTCATTATTCAATCTGAGCTTCATATGTCATCTTCACTAGAAATCTAATAAATTCCCTTAAACAATATCAAATAAATAATTTCCCATCAAAAAATATTACTGCTGGAAATATCAAGTTTTTCGGTTAACCATTTACACTTGAACCTACTTCAAAAACCATCATAATAAAAGTACTATGTCAGTATACATAAGGAGAGTCTTCAAATATACAATATCTATTTTTGCTGTGGCAGTACACTTTTTAAAGGACACTTTTTACTAATTGATATAATTAAATTCCATAGATAAGAGTTAAGTCCATGAATCATAATAAAATGATCCCATTGTCTAGCAAGGAGAAATAAACCAACCTTATCAAATATTCTGAATCCTTTGCCAAATACATTATCAAACTCAATAAGTGAATGTAGATTTAAATTGGCATTTTGAAAATGTTTCTTAAGTTATATTAGTTATTTTTTATTTACTTAATAATACTTATTGCTAATATGAGAGGAGATAGAGAAGTTGAGACTGGTTCAAGAAATAAAATATTCAAAATAAATTGACCTGGATATTGGCGTAGGCAAAGGATTTATGAGTAAAACCCCAAAAGCAAATGCAACAAAAACAAAAAAAAATGAGTGGGACTTAATTAAACTAAAAAGCTTCTGCACAGCAAAATAAATAGTCAACAGAGCAAATAGGCAACGTACTGAGTGGAAGAAGATATTTACAAACTGTACATCTGACAAAGCACCACTATCCAGAATCTACAAGGAACTCAAACAGCAAGAAAAAAGCAAATGACCACATTTTAAAAAGTGGGCAAATGACATGACCAGATAGCTCTCAAAAGAAGATGTACAAATGGCCAATAAACATTTGAAAAAATGCTCAAAATCACTCATTATCAGGGAAATGCAAATTAAAGCCACAATGAGATACCACCTTACACCAGTCAGAATGGCCATATTAAAAGTAAAAATCAATAGATGGTGTGAATGCGACGAAAAAGGAACACTTACACATTGGTGGTAGGGTGCAAATTAATACACTCTCTATGGAAATCGATATCGAGATTTCTCAAAGAACTACAAGTAGGTCTCCCATTTCCATAGTGTTTAGATACCACCTTTTCATTATCCACTGATCAGTTGATGGGGATTTGGGTTGATTCCACATCTTTGCAATTGTGAATTGTGCTGCTCTAAGCATGCGAGTTCAGGTATCTTTTTTTATATAATGATCTCTGTTACTTTGGGTAGGTTCCTAGTATTCCTAGAATTGCTGGATCAAATGGTAGATCTACTTGCAGTTCTTTGCTGCCATTCAATGCATCCATGTAACCAAAAACATTTGTGTCCCCTAAAGCTATTGAAATTTTTAAAAAATCATATTACAAAAAAGACATTTTTACAAATCTTAAACTGTCCTTTTACCTCAAAAAAATGGGAAGGTGTAGATCAAAAGGTACAAAATTGCAGTTATGTAGGATAAACATGAGGATTATAGCTAATAATATTGTATTGTATACCAGGAATATGCCATGAGAGTAGATTTCATGTGCTTTTACCACAGGAATAAGAAAGGTAACTATATGAGGTGACAGTTCTGTTAGTTTGCTTCACGTTAGTTATCATTTCACCATGTATATGTATATCAGCAGAAGTATACGAATGGGAACCAAAACAGCAGAATTTATTTATAAAAAATTGTGTATTTATTCTTACATGCTTAAACCTCAGTCACCTTTAAAGTAATCTGTTTGGTGCAATACACCTATCAAGATGCTTTTTCTACTGCCCAAAACAGTTTTTGAACTCATCAATTTTGATGCCTTTTAATGCTTCTGCTGTTTTTTGTTTCACCTCTTCTATATTGGCAAAACATTTCCCTTTGAGAACTTTTCTCATCCAGGGAAACAAAAAAAAGTTGCTCAGGGCGAGATCAGGTGAATAAGGAGGGTGGGACATAGGGATCATATTGTTTTTGGTCAAAGTCTGCTGAACACTCAGTGCTCTGTGGGCAAATGCACTCATAAATCACCCATCATAAAACGGGCAAATGCGTTGAAAGAATCTCCAAAAAAATTCATTGAAGCCGAACGCAGCCTCTCACAACAATGCTAGCTGGTACGCTGATGCTGCTGGACTCCTAGGACACTTACCTAGTAGAGGAAGCCTGTACCACAAGGGGCTCACCCTCCAAAATATAATTCTTTTTTTCTGGGTCACCACTGTATAAAAGTATTATACTGTACACCCTAAATATATATAATTATATATATATATAAAATATATATATGGCAAACTGAACAATGACCCACAGAGATATATGTTCTAATCTTCAGAACCTGTGAATGTTACCTCGTGTAGCAAAAGGACTTTGCAGATGCTATTAAACATCTTGAGATGGGATATTCCCCTAGATTATCCAGGTGGGACTTAAATGTAATCACAAGTGTCTATCTGAGAGAAAAGGAAGAAGGTGATTTGATAATAGCAGAGACAGGCAATACAACAATGCATCTGAAGTGAAATGCTAAGCTTCTGGTTTTAAAGGTAGTGGAAGGGATCACAAGCCAAGGCATACAAAGAATTCAGCTCTGGAGACTAGAAAAAGAAATTGATTCACACCTCCTAGGGCATCAGGGAGGAGCACAGCCCTGATGACTCAACCCAGATTTCAGATTTCTAACCTCCAGATCTATAAAATAATAAAAAGTTGCTGGTTTAAATGGTCAAGATTGTGGTCATTTGGAATAGCAGTTATAGGAAACTAATGTAACATATTTAAAATGTGGGGTAATCACTGAGAAGATAGATGTAAAATAAATGACATATTTACCGGGGATACTTAGCCCCCACTCATGTTTCTGGGGGGGGATTTTTTTTTTAATAAGTAAATTAATACCTCTGGGCTCTCAGGTCACCCCTTCTCTCTCTTCTCCATTTGGGACAAAAGGGTTCTCTAAATGATGGTTTGGGAGAAACAGATGAATTCTTAGCACAGTCCCTTCTAATCTCCTTTCTTTCCTTGGGATCTGCTTGTCAGCAGAGAGTATATATTCTGCTTTGTCCTGCTCCTCCCTGAGGAGTCCTACGGTTACTCACCACTGCTAGTGACTGGGTGAGTATGTCTAATTTAGGGATAACAAACGCAAAGTTCTCCAGAACTTCTATTCGTATTAAGGTGGCATTTGATCTGCCCACTCTCTTAGATAGCTACCAGTTGCTTCAGAGAACAGAGGACAAAAAGCAGGATGGTACATATTAGTTTCTTGAAACCTCAATTTCCAAACTGGTAAAGGAAGAAAAAATGGAAGGCCTTGATCAGTTCAATAGAAAACAGAAAAAAGAAAAAAAAGACTCAAAGAAATGGTGGAACCTAAGCCTACGGGTTTGAGACCAGCCTGGGCAACTTGGCAAGACCTCATTTCTACAATAAATCAAAAAATTAGCTGGGCGTGGTGGTGTGTGCCTATAATTCCAACGTCTTGGAAGGCTGAGGCAGAAGGATCACCTGAGCCCAGCTGGTCAAGGCTGCAGTGGCCATGAGCGTGCCACTGCATTTTAGCCTGGGCAACAGAGTAAGACTCTAACTCAAAAAAAAAAAAAAAGAGAAAAGAAATGGTGGAAAACATATAAGAGACACAATCAAAACCAAAAACCATAAAG
The DNA here is from genome assembly GCA_963574415.1 of Tarsius wallacei. NCBI lineage: Eukaryota > Metazoa > Chordata > Mammalia > Primates > Tarsiidae > Tarsius > Tarsius wallacei. The sequence continues at coordinate 13,818 of CAUYQG010107673.1, forward strand.
AATTTAAATATAATAGGTTGGTAAAAAAAAAAGTGTACTAGGCAAAATTAACCCAAAGAACACTGGTGTGTCAATGCTCATACCTCTCAAAATGGAAATGTGATTTTTAAAAAATGCATTAATGGGAGCACATTTAACATTAATGAAAGACATATTTATATTGGTAAAAGATGTAAACAGCAAGGAAGGTACCACAATCATAAAGTTACATATGCATCTCAAAATATAAAAAGTTAAAATGTCAGACAGGAGCTATGGTTCATGCCTGTAAGCCAGCACTTTGGGAAGCCAAGGCGAGAGAATCACTCAAGTTTGGGAGTTCAAGATCAGCCTGAGCAACATAGTGAGACCTTGTCTCTACAAAAAAAAAAAAAAATCAAAAATTAGCCAGGTGTGGTGGCATGCACCTGTAGTCCCAGCTACTTGGGAGACTGAGACAGAAAGATCACCTGAGCCCAAGAGGTTGAGGCTGCAGTGAACCATGATCATGCCACTGTACTCCATCCTGAGTAACAGAGTGAGATTCTGACTCAAAAGAATAAAAAAGTAAAAGTGCCAGAATTATACAGACAAATTGACAACTGCATAATTACAGTGGAAAATTTTAATGCTCTATATCAACTCAGCTTCATTTTTAAAAGTCATCTCAAAACTCACTGGTTTAAAAAAATCATTTATTATTGTTCATACATCTACTCATCAGCTAACTAATTCAAGTGTAGAATGGGCACACTTGGGCTGACTTAACTCTGCTCTGCAACATTTCTCATCCTCTAGAAGACTAGCCAGGGCTTGTTGGCAGGGCACGACAAAGAAAACAAAAGCATACATTACCTCTGTGTATTCTATTTGTAGTGCAAGGTGGAAGTCTAGCCCAAAGTTAAGATACGGAGAAATAGATATCTCCTTTAGGAAGGAACTGCAAAGTCACATTGCTAAACACATGGTACACAGAGACATTTAATTGGGACCACTGAAGGGAAGCAGAATATGCCACCCCAAAATATGTCACTTTAGCATAAGAAATATTTTGAGTTGGAGGCAAATGATCTGCAAATCAACAGATGCAGAAAGAACCATTCTCAGAGCTTTTCTTATCTGACTAAAGTCAGTAAATTCTGTGAAATCAGGACTGCCATCAATCTCCTCCGCAGGAGAGTTTTATGGCCATGAAGAAGACTGAAAGTCAACACTGTAAAATAGCAAACCTCACTAAAATAACTCTTATCATCCATTACTTTTCCCCATATGTTGCCTAATTACTTTCCTAAAGATTACCTCTCACAGCCCAAACCCCTTTTTCCTTTATCTTGTCACATCGCCTCAATTTATCATTCTTTGTTGAAAATATATGTTATCAGGCCTGTCACTTCTTTGATGTTTTCACTTTTCTATAAAGACTCCTATATGCATAAACAATAATAAATCTTTCCTTCCGTTAATGTCTTTTGTTAGTATAATTTACAGTGTCCTAACCACTGAACTAAGAAGATAAGCCCTATTCTACACCATCAATGTAATCAATATCTCACATTTGCCTCTTTCAGAAATTGATAGAGCAAGTTGACAAAAATATTAGTAAGGGTATCTAAGATTTAATGATATAATAAACAAGCTTTATTTTATAGATACATGATGATAGATGTAGTTGGATGACACAGAGGTATATAATTTTGCATGCAACAAACAAATGATGTATTTTCTTTTCAAGCACACATGAAATAGTTATACAAATTGAACAGGTGAGCAACCAGGAAATTTTTAACAACTTCCAAAGAGTTTGTCATTTAAACCACAATTTTTTATCATTGTGTAACTTAATTAGAAAATAACTAAGTGGAAAAAAATTAAACTATACATTTGGAGACTAGAAATATATTTCTAAATAATTCTTAGATTAATGAAAAAAATCACGATGGTAATTATAAGTATTCAGAGCTAAAAGGAACAAAAGCACTATATAAAACTTGTGGAAACTAGTAGGGCAATTGTTGGGGAATTTATAACTTTTGATGCACTTATTAGAAATTTTTAAAAACTGACATACAACAAGCTGAGCATTCACGTTACAAAGCTAGAATCAAAAAATGCTGCTAGTCTAAAGGAAAAAGAATGAAAAAAATAATAAAGTTGGTTGAAATTATCCAGGACATATTCTCCAACCACAAAGTAATAATGCTACTTAAAGTATGAGGTTCTGTAATATTACTTGAAGGTAAACTGTGATAAATTAAAAGTGTATGCTGAAAAACTTAGAGCAACCGTTAAAACTTTCTTCATAAGAGGCATAACTTACAAGCTAATAGTGGAGATAAAAATGAAGTTTTAAAAAAACTATGCAATTCATCCAAAGACAGACCAAAAAAAAGGAAAAAAGAAGCTAGGAACATATGGAACACATAGAAAATAACTAGCAAGATAGTAGGTTTTAACATAATTCTATCAATAATTACTTTAAAATAGATGGCATAAACATCCACTTACAAAATATTGTCAGATTAGAAAAACAAAACAAACCATCTATATGCAGTCTATAAGAAACCCAAGTTTAAATATAAAGGTATAGATAGGTAAAAAGAAGAAATATTTAAAAAATCAACAATTCCATCATGAATTTAAAAAATAAAAAATCTTGGAGTGGATATACTAATTTCAGACACAGTAGACATCAGTAAAAGGAATATTACCAGGGACAGAGAGTCACACTACATAAAAATAAAAGGTTCAACTTACCAAGAAGACATCCCAATTCTAAATGTATATGCATCTAACAACAGAGCTTCAAAATAAATAAAACAAACATAAATAGAACTAAAAGGTGAAATAGACAAATCCACCACTATTCTGTAGACTTTGATACTCCTCTGTCAGTATCAATAGAACAGGTGGAAAGAAAATTAGTAAGGATATTGAACTTGACCTAATTACCACTTACAGAAAATGCCATTCAAAAAAATGAGTATATACATTTTTTTTCAAGGGCATACAGAAAATCTGATAATATAGGTCATATTCTGGGCCATAAAATAACAAGTCTTATAATGTAAAAGAGTTGAAATTATTAAAAATATGACTCCTCAGCTGGGCTCGGTGGCTCAGCCTGTAATCCCGCACCTTGGGAGGCTGAGGTGAGTGGATTGCCTGAGCCTGCGGGTTCGAGATCCGCCTGGGCAAGCGAGACCTCATCTCTACAATAAACCAAAAAATCAGCCGGGTGTGGTAACGCGCACCTGTAATTCCAGCTACTTGGAAGGCTGAGGCGGAAGGATCGCTGGAGCCCAGCAGGTCGAGGCTGCGGTGGCCGGGAGCGGCCACTGCATTCCAGCCTGGGTGACAGAGTGAGACTCCAACTCAAAAAAGAAAAAAAAAATATGACTCCTCAAAAATATAATAAAAATCAACAATAGAAATATATCTGAAAAAAAAAACTCTGAATATTTGGAAAATAAATAACACTCTTTTAAATAGCCCATGCTTCAAAAAGGAAGTTAAAAGGGTAATAAGATATTTTTACTTGATTAAAAATGAAAACAATATCAAATTTTGTGGCTGTACTTAAAGTAGTGCATACAAGGGAATGCATCCGATCAGCCAACAGATACATAAAAAAATGCTCAGCCTCAGTAGTTAGTCATCAAAGAAACGCAAATTAAAATCACACTGAGATACCACATAACTCCAGTCAGGATGGCGATCATCAATAACTCAAAAAACAACAGATGCTGAAGAGGATGCGGGAAAAAGGGAACACTTCTAAACTGTAGGTGTGAGTGTAAACTAACACAAACTCTGTGGAAAACAGTTTGGCGGTTCCTAAAAGATCTAAAAATTGACTTTCCATATGACCCCACAATCCCCCTACTGGGAATATACCCGGAGGAACTCAAATTACTCTATGAAAAAGATACCTGCATGTGTATGTTTATTGCAGCATTGCTCACAAGAGCAAAAACATGGAACCAACCGTGCTTCCCATCAAAAAAGGACTGGATTTTAAAAATGTGGTACATATGCATGATGAAATATTACACAGCCATATAGAAGGACAAAATTATGAACTTCACAGCAACTTGGATGGACTTAGAGTCTATAATACTGAGTGATCTATCACAGAAACAAGGAACTGAGTATCCCAGGTTCTCACTCATAAGCGGACCTTGAACAATTATTGCAATACTATAAGAAAAGATTGGCAGTAGTGGAGAACTGCCAGGGGGGTTGGGGTGGGGTGGGGATTGGCAGTAATGCGAATCTGCAGGGTGGGGGTGGGGCACACCTCATCAACAAGGGTAACTGCATAATAAACATTTGTATACCTAACCCTGAATTGTATCCCACATCTTTAAAATAAAAAATTCTTAAAAGAAAAAAGACTTCAAATCAGTGATTTAAGTTTCTATGTTAAGAAACTAAAAAAAAAAAAAAAAGAGCAAATGAATCTAAAAGTTTTAAGAAGGAAATAATGAAGATAAGAGCAGAAACAGAGAACAAGTAGAGAACAATCAATGAAATCAAAAGCTGGTTCTTTGAAAGGATCAATAGATAAGATGAACTTCTAGCCAAACCAATCTGAATGAGAAAGAAAATGAGAAGACACAAATTACCAATAACAGGAATAATAGGGGATGTATCACTATAGATCCTACAGATAGTTTAAAAATATAATAAGGGAATGTTATGAATAACTCTATACAGTAAACTCAACAAAGTTTAAAAATGTAATAAGGGAATATTATGAAATAACTCTATACAATAAACTCAACAATCTAGAAGAAAATGACAAATTCCTTGAAAGACACTATCAAAGTTTAGATGAAAAGAAAAGGATAATCCCGCGCTTTGGGAGGCTAAGGTGAGTGGATTGCCTGAGCCCGTGGGTTCGAGACCCACCTGGGCAACTTGGCAAGACCTCATCTCTACAATAAATCAAAAATCAGCCAGGCGTGGTAGCGCGCGCCTGTAGTTCCAGCTACTTGGAAGGCTTAGGCGGAAGAATCACTGGAGCCCAGCAGGTCAAGGCTGCGGTGGCCGGGAGCGGCCACTGCACTCCAGTTTGGGTGACAGAGTGAGACTCCAACTCAAAAAAAAAACATATGTGCTTGGCGGGCCAGAGAGTTTGGGGCTGGTTAGTATGTGCACCAGGGGGTACTCTAAAGTGTCTGGACAGCAAGGATATACAGGAGGGAAGCATTGTGTCCAACAAGAAGAGGAAAAAAGGGCAGACCATGGGGGAGAGGGAAGGAACACCCAATAAACTCCATGATGCCATCGCATCATGGCCCAGCCAGCATCTTACTGATGTTCTCTCTCCTGACCTGTTCAATCAAGCGGCCCGTCCATTTGTCCAAACAATAAGGGGAACTGATCACCCCTGGACAGACCCCAATTTGGAGAGAATAAAATACAAAAGATTCTGGCATCATTGTTCACAACAGCAAAAACATGGAACCAACCATGCTGCCTATCAAAAGAGGACTGACTGGATTAAAAAAAAATTGTGATACATATACACAATGGAATATTACACAGCCAGAAAGAAGGACAAAATTACGAACTTCACAGCATCCTGGATGGACTTAGAATCTGTAATACTGAGTGGCCTATCACAGAAACAAAGAACTGAGTATGACATGTTCTCACTTATAAGTGGACCTTGAACAATTATCGTAATGCTATAAGATAAGGATCGGCAGTAGTAGGAAACTGCCAGGGGAGGGCGGGGGCGGGATTGGCAGTAGTGGGAATCTCCCAGGGGAGGTGGGGGGCACACCTCATCAACAAGGGTACCCGCGTGATGAACATTTGTATACCTAACCCTGAATGGTACCCCGCATCTTTAAAATAAAACATAACATAAAAAAAAAAGACTCTGGCATCAGCCACGTGCAGCCTAAACTCACCCTCTGCCTTTAAAATGTGTAAATTTCACTTGCAAACATTTTTAAAACACACTGTCCAACACCACCACTACCAAAGTCGATGGAAAGTGGAAAGAGGATGACATTCACGGCCAAAACAACAAGAGGTTCAAGGTGACATTGGAGACTAGACTCCAGAGGCATGCCTCTGTCTTTCCTCTTTCCTGCCAGCGGAAAGCTGGTTTTCATTAAGGGGAAATCACCGTGAGCTGTGGGGGCAGGAGGGGGCGTGTGTTCAGACATGCCCAGCGAATGCGCGGGGACATGGAGCACGCAGACTTGGCTCCTACCGCGGCCGCTGCTGAACCACAAAAGAAACATTTACACTTGCGTTCACTCCAGGATGAACAAGGGGATGGAATTAAACGTTTGTCAGGAAGCACATTAAGATTTGGTCTCAGGAAAACTTTGAAGATTCCCTTCCAGGCAACCTGGGTTTCTTATGCAGAAACGCCCTGCCCACCCTCTGGCTGACAACAGGCATGTATCACCCCTTAGCTCCGGTGACAAAACGTCTCCTGGCAGAAGGGAAAAGGTTACGGAGAGGAAACAGTGACCTGAGGGCCGCAGGGTGCCGGGGCTGCTGGAGCAGGGAGGGGTAGACGGTGCACACGCCCAGCCCGTGGCAAGGGCCTCCAGAACCATCTCCATGTGGTTTTCATACCAGACAGGGCAGGCCAGAGAAGCTGAGGTCCCAAGCAGCTCTGTCTCTCCTCCAGGTGTGGGGCCTGCAGCTGGAACAGCACAGGCTGGGACCAGCACAAAGCTGGGAGTCCAGAGCCCAGGCCATGTGCCCTCACTGGCCTAGCCACCAGCACCTACCACACACGGCTGGGGTCATGCGCCAGGCTCTCAGCAAGACAAGTTGCCCGTTCTGTCCCTATCCCCTTGCCCTGCACACAGCTGGCGCTCAGTCAATGCCCACTGAGTGGTTGTCAAGCAGGTTCCAGCCCCTGTGGGGTCTTTTGCCCACGAACCATCTAATGGCAAGTGAGCTGTCCAAGCTCTCTGCATCTCAGTGTCTTCTTTTCCCCTCCCCAACCCCTCCTCCCTGGAGGAGCCTCACACCGACCCCAGGCCCTTTGCCTATGGAAGGAACCAACGAGTGAAAGAATGAGACAAGACAGGAGCACGGCCACACAGCACTCACCAAACCGCTTCCGGGTCCACCAGTGAGGCTCCTTGATGGCGGAGAACTTCACCTCTGGGTGCAGCCGCAGGCGGTCGTAGAGGTCGGTGGTCCCGCACTTGGGCTGCCCGATGATGTAGAAGTGGGGTAAGCAGCGTAGGCGGAAGTGCTTCCCATTGGCGTGGGACAGGTGGCCCCAGAAGGCCTTGCGCAGGGTGTCAAAGGTGGAGCGAAACCGCTTGGAGTACAGCACGTAGGAGTTGGTCAGGTAGGGGTCGGTGGTGTTCCGCCCTGAGAACTCCTCGTACCAACAGGGGCTCTTGCTACTTGGAAGGAACTTACTGGGGATTACTGAGAACATCTGCAATGAGAAAGGAAAAGAGGGACAGACGCAGAGGCAGAACAAATTAGCCAAGACACGTTCCAGCCACAACGTGAACAGGCCCCAATATTGGTAAGAGTGCTTCGATCTGAACTATTTTTTTTTTGAGTTGGAGTCTCACTCTGTCGCCCAGACTGGAGCGCAGTGGCTGCTCCCTGCCACCGCAGCCTCGACCTGCTGGGCTCCGGCGATCCTTCCGCCTCAGCCTTCCAAGGAGCTGGAACTACAGGCGCGTGCTACCACGCCCGGCTGATTTTTGATTTATTGTAAAGATGAG
>CAUYQG010107681.1:0-28646 GCA_963574415.1 Tarsius wallacei
CTGCTACAAGCAAAGAATTTCATTCTTTTTTTTTTTTTTTTTTTGAGTTGGAGTCTCACTCTGTCGCCCAGACTGGAGTACAGTGGCCGCTCCCGGCGACCGCAGCCTCGACCCGCTGGGCTCCGGTGAACCTTCCGCCTCAGCCTTCCAAGTAGCTGGAACTACAGGCGGGCGCTACCATGCCCGGCTAATTTTTTTGATTTATTGTAGAGATGAGGTCTCGCCAAGTTGCCCAGGTGGGTCTCGAACCCATGGGCTCAGGCAATCCACTCACCTCAGCCTCCCAAAGGCGCGGGATTACAGGCTGAGCCACCTGAGACACCTCCGATGTCTATGGCGTTCTGACAGTGGGCGGGGCTTGACATCTGGGGGACAAGGGTGAGCAAGGCAAGCTCCCATCATTAAAGTATAGCTTGGAAAGAGAGGAGAACGCTGCCACAGATGAATGTGACTCAGTGAAATAAGACCTGCAAGAGAGCGGAGTCTGTAGGGCTGAGGGAGTGCAGAGGAGGGCAAACTGCTGTGACTTTTTTTCTGTTTGAGTCAGTCTCACTCTGTTGCCCAGGGCTGGAGTGCAGTGATGCAATCACAGCTATCACAGCCTCAACCTGCTGGGCTCAGGTGATCCTTCTGCCTCAGCCTTCCAAGTAGCTGGAACCACAGGTGCACCACCACGTCTGGCTAATTTTTAAAAATGTATTGTAGAGATGAAGTTTTGCCACGTTGCCCATGCTGGTCTCAAACCTCTGGGCCTGCAATCCTTTTCCCTTTACCTCCCGAAGTACTGGAATTATAGGTATGAACCACTGAGTCTGGCCTATTTTTTTTTAAGGAGAAGAAAGAGAGTTGAACACAGGGACTTTAGCAGGACGTGTACAGCAATGTTCCTAGCAGTATTATTCACAGTAGTCAAGAGATGGAAACAACCATCTTTTGGCTGTGACCATCTTTTGACTGCCCGTCAGCAGATGAATGGATGAACTAAATGTGGTGCATTCATGCAATGGACTATTTTCCCGTCTTGAAATTGTATGAAATACTGGCACGTGCTAAACATGGATGAACCTTGAGGACGTTATGTGAAATAAGCCTGATGCAAAAGTGCATGATTCCACTTCAATGGGGATGTCTAGAGTAGTCACATCCACACAGACAGAAAGCTGAATGGTGGTTACCTGGAGCTGGGGAAAGAGAAGCATTGGGTGTCCTTGTCTAATGGGCTAAGAGTTTCAGTTGGGGAAGATGAAAAAGTTCTGGAGATGAATGGTAGAGATGGTTATACAACAATGGGATAAGACATAATGCCACTGGGCTGTCTATTAAAAGATGGTACATTTGATGTAATGTATATTTTATCATAATGTTTTAAAAATAGCAAGAAAAAAAGTGTGGGATGAAGAGGAATTGTGGCAAAGGCAAAAATCAGCCCTGGCTGAGAACCACTGACCTCGCACAGTGCATTTGAGATCATTCATGCTGGTTCCTGTATCCACAATTCCATCCTTTTTACTTACACAATCACTACGACTGCTGATCATCCCTGTAAATTAGGACAATGTAAACAATGTAAAGACAACCCAAAAGACCAGAGTGGACTCGGATGGAAAGTGCAGTTGGAATGAGCTTATTTGGGGTGTGGAGTGAGCTGGATTCAAGATGGCAGCCTCACTTGCCTCTGAGGTCAATCTTCCTCAAGACGACCCTAGATTATAGAGGACAAACCTTGGATTGTAGAGGCAATGGCTCTTGACCTGAGTAGAATGTACCACCCAGAGTATCTACGGCTACTGAACTTTCCTTACAGCGCACTTGGTCACACCCAGGTGTGGACAACCAAAAAGTGGCAGGATGTCAGTGACCATGAAGGGGGCAGGGTGAGCGTCTCTTGCTGATCTCGATGAGAGATTCAATACTCAATGGAAGGTTAGCAACGACCACGAAGAAACACCAACAAATGAAGAGAAAGGCGAGTCCAGCCTTCTGCAAGGGGCTGGGGTGGGCGCAGCCATCTTACCACTCTGGGATTTCCACTTTGCTTGTTGGCTCGCATGTGCATCCTTCACACTGTCTGTCCGCGAACCAACCTGCACCCACTTAACTGCCTCTGACCACACATCTGCTGCGGGTGGTGAGCAGCTGCCAGTGCCCTGAAGGACTGTGGGAGGGCTTTCTTCAGGGCAGTGTTCTCCAAAATTCTGGAGCAGGGGCTGCTGAGCTAAAAATTCCCTGTGCTTGGCCAGACAGTGCGTTTGGGATTTGTGCTGATTGGATGGGGGCATTTTGAGTTTCTGTTTGGAACAAAAACACTTTCAGGGAAATCATGAGTGGAATCGCCCCTTTTCATTTGCTTTTTGAGAAACTGTTTATAATAATAACAGCAATCACATGATCCACAAGGCTGCATTTATTGACTGAGTAAACAAGTGATTAAATTTAGTACACAGCTGGCCCAAGGCAAAACTGGGAAAGAGATAAAGCTGGTCCTGAGTGCTTCCAGACGATTTCCAGAAGCCCTTTTCTTGTTTTTTAACGAACTTAAATATGTAATAAGTAATCTATGCTGCAAACCCTCTGCCGGGTAGTAAGAGTTCAGGAATGGCCAGGCGCAGTGGCTCACACCTGTAATTCCAGCATTTTGGGAGGCCGAGGCGGAAGGACTACTTGAAGCCAGGAGTCTGAGACCAACCTGGGTAACAAAGGGAAGACCTCGTCTCTACAAAAAAAAAATCAAAAAATTAACTGGGCATGGTGGTGCACACCTGTAATCCCAGCTACATGAGAGGCTGAGGCAGGAGGATCACCGGAGCTCAGGAGGTCAGGGCAATGACGAGCCATGATCATGCCCCTGCCCTCCAGCCTGGGAGACAGAGTGAGACCCTAACTCAAGGGAAAAAAATTAGGAGTTTCAGGGTTGTAAGCACGGTCTTTACCTGCATGGTGCTCACAGTTGTGTCGTGTGGACAGATGAGGACAACTGGGTCACTGAGTAATGAATGGACAAGAGAAACATGGAGGCAGTCCACACTCTCCACCACCAAGCCCTGCTGTCACGTGTCATGTGGGCGAGACTTTCAGCTCCCAGATGCCAGATCCCAGAGGGATGCATTCAACAAACATTACATATCAGACACAGTTCAGACCATTGGATATAAAGCAGTGGACCAAAAAGAGGATAGAAGTCATTGCTCACAGGGGTTCTAGAGTCTAGTGGGAGAGGCCCAACACACAGAAATAAATAGATAAATTATACAGTGGATCAATGAAGAAGCGTCAGGCAAGTAAGGGGAGCAGGACACCTAGGGGACTGAGCTGCAATTTTCAGCAGGGTAGTCAGGAAGGCCTCACATGTGCACAAATACCTAAAAGAGTCAAAAGGACAGATATCTCTGGAAAGAGCATTCCGAGCAGAGAAGTCAGCAAGTTCAAAGGTCCTGTGGTTAGAGGCATCATGTTTAAGGAGCAGTAAGGAGGCCAGCTGATGTGCAATGGAGGAAGCTAGGAGGGGAGCGGTGGATAAGGTCTAGCTGTGGGGTGTTGGATGTGGCAGGCTCGCAGGCCATCGCGGGGACGGTGGCTTCCTTCTGTGTGTGATATGCCTCTGCAACATTTTGAGCAAAGGAACGGCATCATATAATGCAGGTAAATAGGAGCTTGGGCTGGCTGCTGCCTTGAGAGTGAACCATGGGTGACAAAGCTGCATGAAGTCTGGATGCTCTTGAAGTGACTTTGGCCAGAGGAAGGGGTGAGAAACAATTGGATTTTACATATATTTTTAGGAAAAGTCATTGGATTTGTTGACAGACTGAACTTAAGGCAGGAAGGAAAGACTTGAAGGATCTGCCAAGAACTTTTGCCTGAGCAACTGGAAAGATAGGATTTCCATTGACTGAGCCACAGAGGACCACAGGAAAATAAAGTCAGAGCAGAGGGTCAGGAGTTTCATTTTTCGGCCCCTGATGTTTGTGATGCCTCTTAGTGCTCCGAGGGGTCATGTCGAGTGGGCAGCGGGCACGAGTTCACAGCCAGAGGAAAGATCTGGGCTGCAGACAGAGGACTGGAGTCTTTGGGGCACACAGACAGCAGGGGCATGAGTGAGATTGCAAGAGAGAGTGTGGATGGAGGGAAGGTGGGCTCTGTGGCCTCAACTCTGGAACATGCCAACATTTGGAGCTTGAGGAGACTGAGAAGGAACAGCCAGGCTTGTGAGAAGAAGTCAGGTGAGTTTTCTTGGAAGTCAAGAGAGGAAAGGAATTCAGGAAGCAGGGAGTGAGCAATGGTGCTAAATGCTATTGATAGGTCTAGTTCCATGACATGTGAAAACTGACCTTTGGGTTAGCATCATTAGAAGCACTGGGGACCTTGGCAAGGGCAACCTGCAGAGGGGTGGGGACAGAAGCCTGAGTGGAGAGGGTTCAAGTGAGAAGGCGGGGAGAAGGGAATTCTGTGAGAGGGAGACAGTCATGGAAAAGGAAGCCGAAGGAAATGCATAGAAAGAGAGAGCTTTGTTTAAAAGATGGAGGGAAGTCCTGCATGTTCCAGCACTAGTAAGAGTCCATGGAAGGAAAGCACTGATGAGGCAGGAATCGAGTTTGTGAAACTCCAACTTCATTAGTTTCAAAATTTATTTATTTATTTATTTGAGTGGGAGAGTCTCACTCCGTCCCCGAGGCTAGAGTGCAGCGGTACACTCATGGTCACCCCAGCCATGACCTGCTGGGCTCTGGCAATCCTTCCGCCTCAGCCTTCCAAGTAGCCAGAACTACATGCGTGCACTACTATGCCCAGCTAATCTTTTATTTATCGTAGAGATGAGGTCTCGCCAAGTTGCCTGGGCTGGTCTCAAACCCATGGGCTCAGGCAATCCCCTCACCATGGGAAACCCCAGCTTTAGGATGATGCAATGAGGAAGATTAAGTTGCAACACAAGAGATACAAATGGTATACTGTCCGGTGATGAAATATACCCACACACAGAAGAAACAAGATGGAATGAACAGATACATGCAAATGTGTACAATTACAGAAGCACTGGACCATGCGAGGGAAGCATGGCGTGATAACAGTTGCACTGGAAAGAAGCAGTTATGGGTAATGTCTTTTCTCCTTCAATTGCTAATCATTCTGTAATATTGTTTTCTCAATATTATAAAATATTTTTTAGGTGACATGAATTGAAGTATGCAGTCTCACACCATCTGAGCAAAGGGGGAAAAAGCTTTGTGCAGATGAAAGTTAGAACAGATGTTTGAACTGATCCATTTTATTTGGTCATTCAGCAAGTGTTTACTGAGCACCTACTATGCATAGGCGCCAGGGATAAAGTGGTAACAGGCACCTGAGGTTCCAGCCCTTGGGATCAGACCTGGTTATCTGAGAGAACACGGGGCATACTTGTTAGACTTGAAAGATGCCGACTGACCTGGAAGAGACAGCAGGACATTTGTCCTCTGGAAACAGCATCTCTCACTCTCAACAGGTGTGCAGCCCTGACCCAGGACTAGAGGGTCACAACCACTCCCCCTCACGGGAACCATTCATTGCAAAGATAGTCTCCTTGCCTTCCCCAGCCTCTCCCTCCTCTCCCAGCCCATACTGCTGCTAAGGTACCACTGGGTTGGCTTGGCTTGGCTTTGAGTTGGGGGATGGCGTTACCCACACTCCCAGCTCTAGCGCAGCTCTGTGTGCACATGGAAAATTCCTTCCCCGAGGCTGTGCCTGGTGCCCAAGTTTGTATTCTCAACAGCAAGGCTAAATTGCCTCCAGATCCCAGGCTGTCTCACCTCCAGGGAATGTCCTCCAATTTGCCCATCTTAAAACAACAGCAGTCCTTGGAAAACAGCCCGGAAGCATGAAATAGCACATGGGTCATGATTATTTTTTGGTAGTCCCTAAACGCAAATCCAGGGACTACTCACCAGGGGTTGGTATTTTGGCACTCAAAGGTACAAGAAGCCAGCAATAATTGTTTGTCCGAATCTCTCTAGGAAAACATGAAATAGTAACAAGAACAAATGCCATTCATATAGGCGGAGAGAGACAACATAATAGGGGAAAGGTAGGAACTTTGGTGTTCTATAGACCTGACTTAACATCTTCATCTTAGCGCTTATTTGCTGTGTGAGCTAGTGTCAGTCCCAAAACCTCTGTGCTCCTCAGTTTTCTTACCTGTCATGAAAATCAGGCTTGCTTGTTAGGGTTTTCATCAGGAATAAAGGGATTAAGTGTAAAGTATGTGACATATTGGAGGTGACTAGTCAATCAGTCATTTAGAGACAGGGGCTTGTTCTGTTGCCCAGGCTGGAGGACAGCGGCATGATCATAGCTCACTGCACCCTCGAATTCCTGGGTTCAAGTGATCATTCCACCTCACCCTCCCAAGTAGCTGGGACTACAGGTGCATGCCACGATGCCTGGCTAACTTTTTAATTTTTCTTGTAGAGATGGGGTCTCGCTGTGTTGTTCCAGCTGGTGTTGAACTCCTAGCCTCAAGTGATCCTCCTGCATTGGCCTCCCATAGTGTTGGGGATTACAGGCATAAGCCACTGCACCTGTCCATAGTGATCATTCTATTTCTTGTGCACTCTTGCAGAGGTTGTGGCAGTAATGATGTGAGCACATGCTTGTGTGTACGCGTGCATGCATGTGTGTGTATGAATGTTTGAGTAGGCAGTCCCAGCTTGAACCCACCTGCGGTTCAGCCATGGGCGACTTGATGTGTCTAGTAAAGGAGGTGTGAGCTTCCAGGAGTGAGTTTGCAGGGAGGTGTGCTGGTGGAAGGAGGCTGTGGGGCTGCTCTGGTCAGAGGCTCTGAACAGGGGAACTGGGGAGTCAGCCTTAGACTGTGTTCCCCAACCTGGTCCCAGAGATGGGCACGAAGGAGGGGCTGCAGGAAGAAGCTCAGGGATTATTTTTATGAAGCGCTGTGTCATCAAGAGAATTGCAGGGTGGAAACGGCATCTCTTCACTTCTGCGTGGGTTCGTGGGGTTCCATCTCACGGTAGGCCTCGGGAGAGGCCAGTACCACACCGGCACATCAAGCATTTTCAGCTGCAGGGTGGCAGAAGACAGCAGCCCAGGCAGAGTGGCGTTCTCAGGGAGGGAAGCACCCCATCTTGATGGCTTTTGAACATCAGTGAGGAAGGCTGACCTCCTCATTTTGTGGTGGCTCATGCCTGGAATCCCAGCACTTTGGGAGGCTGAGGTAGGAGGATCGCTTAAGTCCAGGAGTGCCTCTCTTCTTCAGCTTCCCCAGGAAATAACAGGCTTATTCCAAAAACTCAGCAAGATGATTCTCTGGCCCTTCTTCCCTAGGCAACACAGAGAGACCTCATCTCTACCAAAGAAGAAGAAGAAGAAGAAGAAGAGGAGGAGGAGGACGAGGAGGAGGAGGAGGAGGGCTGGACAGTTTTTTCTGGAGCTCACAAGGGATACCCCCAAGGATGCACAGAGTTACCAATGGAACTTGGGGGGCACAAGGGGTCTTACTTGATCAAGCAGGGTGACATTTGGATCGTTGCTGTATGTGAGGTCCACGTTGCAAGGCTCGGGCCTCCTTTCCCCCATCTGCTTCTCGCCCTGCCCCTGCTCTGCATGACAGGGGCTGCTCTTGTGGCAGTGTTTCAGAGGGTCCTAGAGCAGTGGGCTTCTGGCCAGACTTAGCCCAAGAGAGGCACTGGCAGGAGACAGGGGCTTGGAAGGAAGGAAGAGTCAAACCTCAGTACTTGCTCCCTCCTTCTCCAGCAAGGGTCAGCCTTCTCTGGGGCTCCAGCTCCCACCAGACAGGTCCATGATGGCTCTAGCTTGTACCATGTCATGCTGGTCCCTGGGCTCTGTAAGTTGGCATCTTCTTGTTGCCTCCCAGCCTCAGGGCAGAAGTGACCTCCTGCCACTGCTCATCCCTGGGCTGTCTCACCATTCCCCATTGGGCCCTCTGCAATCCACCACCGGGATAAATAATTTCATCTGCTGTAGGAACCTGGAAGTGGTGTGTGGTTTCCTGCTTGGGCTGTATGGCCACACCGCCCTCATTCCCACAGCTGGGGAGACCTGGGAAGTCTCGGGTCATATCTTTTGGATACAAATAAAAATGTAGAGGAAAAGAAAGGAAGAGGAAGGATGCTGTTACAAATTTTATGAGATACTAAAAAAGATGCCCACTTGAGTTCCTCAAGTCTTACTCATCTAAGTGCCTCTCTTCCTCAGCTTCCCCAGGAAATAACAGGCTTATTCCAAAAACTCAACAAGATGATTCTCTGGTCTTTCTTCCCTCAGCTTGAGCTCATAAGAACCCTGACTTGCATGGTTTGCAGCCCACTGAGGTTAGGATGTTCAATTCCATTTCATATTACTTCCTTCTTGTGGGTAGACGGTTACAGTGATGGCTCCCAGTGGAGCCAGGGCTCCCTCCCTACCTCCGCGCTCTTATGCAGTCCCCACTCACACTGACTGAGAGCTTGAATGACTCGCTTTTGCTTCTGGGACAGCAGAGGCAACACAGGCAGAGACTTGAAAAACCATTGTGAGCCTCTTCCTCCCTCTTGCTGCCTTAGGAGCCCAGACGTCATGTGAAGAAGCTGAAGCTGGTTGCTAGAGACATATGGCTCAGTGAGCAGTCAGCACCAACTGCTAGAAAAGTGAGCAAGTCCAACTTAGATGGCCCATCCCCATTTTAAGCAACCAAATGACTGCAGCCAGAAGAATGCCCCTACCCAGGGTAAAATGAGCCGAACAACCACCTAGCTGAGCCCAGACCAAATTACTGACCCACAGAACCACAGGTAAATAAAACTGTGGTGTTTCTAGCCACATGGTTTTAAGAGAGTTCGGTATGCCACAAGGGCTAGCTCCCAGAATTCTCCTTCTACTTTTTGTCCTTTCCTATCAGCTGCCAGCACTTTCCTCCCGCTAGCCAACCCTTCTGAAAGACAGGGCCCTCTGCCCTTGACAGATACCTCAACTGACCTTCCATCAAAGGGAAACGTCCTTTCCCCTCAGAGCTTGGGTTCCATCAGCAAAAACCCAATGACGATCCCTGTACTGCTTTCTCTCAAGAGTTAAGCTCTGACTTCATTGCACGAGAAGTTTCCTTTAAAAAAATTTTTTTGGAAAAAAATGTGGTTTTGCTTCCAGATGATGTTCCAAGGCTCTCTGGCTCACCATGGAGTAATCCCTCTGTTGGAAAGCCCGGCAATGTTGCTATTTTAGAATGGCACCAGGCCTCTGGCTTCTTGATTCAGCCAGGGCTGCTGATGCTTCTTCATGGAAAACTAAAGCAACCTCCTAAGATATATAGGAACTTGTCTCAAAGGGAGATTTCAGAAAGGAGAGGCCCTCTGCCTCTTTTTCATGCCGTCCCCTTTCTACCCAGCCCTGGGATCTCACCAAAGATGGGTCTTCTTCCTCCGGAGCCACTGAACTTATAACCTGCTTAAGTGGAGGCCCATCTGTCGGCCTTGACCCCGAGGCTTCCCCCACACTCTTGCTAATTGTTCTCTGATGAAGGCTGAGCGTAAGCCGATGTAACACTACAAAAATGCATGCCTGGCCGACCAAACATTAACAAGAGAGACAGCTATGAAAAAAACAATATGCCTGTTTGCTCAGCCTCCCTTTCTGCCGGCAGACTAATTCTGGAAAATTTCCCACTCTCTGAGGGAAGAGGGGCTTGCTAATCCAGCCAAGTGTCAAAATGGACGGCGTTTGAACAGCTTCCTCCAGCTAGGGTTGTTTTGCAGACTGTCCCTTGGCAGAAACTCCCGTGGAATCTGTGCAGAAAACTCCTCTGGACCCAGGGAAGGGGGGCAGTTATGGGAGGGATCACTTCTTATGGTAATAATTGCCTTTTATCAAGCACTGCTCTTTCCCAGAAGATTAGCTGAGACAAAGGTCACTGGGCGCTGGAGGTGACTTAGCTGCCACCAGGAAAGGGACTTATGTTTTCCCAGGACTGTTTGAGAGTGGGATCCACGGGCTCAGGGACCCGGCCAGGGCACTGATGTCAACTGGGACCACCTCTCTGGAAATGCATTCAGGATCCAAGACTCTTAGGCCTCACCAAGCTGGGTCCAAGAAGACTCATGATGGCAGGACGGGACCTGACACAGCTTCCTTCTGCTCCACCCAAAGGTTCTGAGAGGGCTCCCTTATTCAGAGAAGGTCTCGCTTCTTCAGGGAAGCCTTCGTGGTCCCATTCCCAGGGAGACAGTGAGATCAGTCCCCATCATCTGTTCATCCACCTTGTGCCCTCTCCCCCGCCCCAAACCCCACCATGTCGAGCACATTCCTCATCTAGTACTTGTGTCTTCATAACACTTGTTTGCAGGTTTGTCTCCTGAGGGACTCCGGCCTCCTCCAGAGAGGGTACATGTCTTACTTACTCGATGTCCCCAGATACCAACCCAATGCATGTACTTAGTGCTAAATAAATCCCTTCTGGGTGGATAAACAATCCTCCTCATTCTCCCTTTAACTCAGGGCAGGCAGCATGCCCGGGGCCACCTAACAGGTGGGTGCCTGAGCCTGCATGTAGAACTGGGTTTGTCCTCCTCTAAAACCTGTGCCAATTCCACTCCCCACCTCCCCAGCTGGCCACCCCACCACACACACGCATACAGACCACAGAAGAGCGGGGATGGAATTACGGATGAGCCAAGGCATGGTGGAAATCAGCTCAATTATTTAACAAATGAGGACACCGAGGCCACAAAAAATGCAATCATTTGTGTGAGTTGATGTACTTTGAACTCTGGGTCTACTTTACAAATTGATCTCAGGGGCTATTCCTGTCGTCAAGCATATTCGATTTAGTGGAACCTATAACCCCATGGAAGATGACAGCTGAGTGAGTGATCCCAGCCGAGTTGGGAGGTCAATGCACACATAGCTAAGCTCAGGGGAGAAGAAGGAGAAAGGGAGGAGAGAGAAGTCCCATACGACTTATTAAATTCAAGAAAGGCTTCACACGGGAGGCGATGCAGAGATGAGTCTTGGAAAAGGACTGGACGAAGGGAAGTGCAGGCAGGAGTCACGGCACAGGCAATGGCATAGAGCTGGGGGAGCATGTGCGGTGCATCAGGGAATGGCACAAAGTGTGGACTTCACCTGGAGGTGCAGGAAGGCGAAGGAGGCTGCAGGGTGGACTGGACGGTGCTGCAGAATTGCAAGCCTATGCCTGCTCTCACCTGAATGAGAAGTCCCTTTGGGGAAGGGAGCAAAAGGAATGAGAACCTGGAGGTCCAACAGAACAGTGAGAAGCAAGGAAAAGCCAAGTGATCAAGACCCAAGGAGAACAGAGTTCTCGAGGCTGCAAGAGAAGGGTGGGGGATCCTAAGCTTTCTCTTCCAGTTCCCACTCTCTGGGTTCTCCATCTGCCTGCAGGTGGGGAGAGGGAGGAGGAAGACAAGAAGGGAAGAGGATAATCTGTGTGGGCAGATGTAGACTGCTTACAGGAGGAGCCCCGAGAAAGACCCGGGTGATGTTCAGTTTTAGTCATTCAAAGTACAGTTATCGATTGAGTGTGGTGGCTCACGCCTGTGATCCCAAAACTTTGGGAGGCCAAAGCAGGAGGATCGCTTGAGCTCGGGAGTTCAAGACCAGCCCAGGCAACAGAGTGAGACCCCATTTCCATAAAAATTCAAAAAATTAGTCGGGCATAGTGGTATATGCCTATAGCTCCAGCTACTCAGTAAGCTGAGGTGGAAAGATTGCCTGAGCTCAAGAAGGCCCAGGCCGTGGTGAGCCGTAATCGTGCCACCGCACTCCAGCCTGGGCAACAGAGTGCAATCTCGACTCAAAAAATAGGATAATACAGAAAGTTCCTGCCTTAGGAGACAGATCATTACCCTGAGGAGAGATTTTTCTAGTTCTTCTTCTTTTCTTTGTATGTCAAGACTAAGTTTAAGGCACTGAGCTCGGAGTTCTCCCAGATACTCAGTAAGAGCCCAAAGCTAGTCACTGAGGACTCACGGGAGTCTGAAAGGAGGAAAGGTGGAAAGAAATAAGTCAAGGCCGAAGCAAAAAAGCCCAGCCTTTGGCTGTACTTGAGAATCTTGCAAAGAGAGGAGTAAGCAGGCCAAGAACGGCCAAGCCGTCGGCAGAGTGGTCCTGCTTTTCCCAGCTCTGGGCCTGCAGAGGGATGGTGCAAGGGATGCGGGCATCTCCCTTCAGGACGGTGAGAGGAAGCCACTTTGCAAGCCATGCCATTAGTACCCAGGCTGCAGTCACAGCAAAGGAGTTCATAGGGTCACCTGGGGAGAAGGGGCTTCCCTGGGGTCTCCTGTCCCAGGAGGAGCAGGTGCTGAGTTGGGAACCAGTGGGCCCACCAAGGGGCTTACTTCTAGGAGACAGGTGACCTCCCAGCCACAACTAAGGGGCAGACCCCTCCTAACAGACTGGAGAGCCAGAGAAAGAGACAGTGAGAGCTGCAGCCCACCGGGCCTGCCAGGGTTGGGAGAATGGGCCACACCTTCAGTGAGGCCAGAAGGTCCTGGCTGAAGAGAACATCTCCCCAAGGACCGGTGGATAGTAACTGGCACATCTGAGGACTTTCACGGGACCAAAACACCCACTGCCCTGGCACCAAGGCCAGGAAAGCCCCCCGCTTTACATTCTCTGAGCCTCTGGGAAGAGAGACAGAGAAAGCAGTGGCCATCAGAACCTCTGAGTGGTTTTCCGAAAGGCCGAAAATCATCTGAAGGGTTTGAAACATCAACTCAGAGCTTAACTGGACTGGACATTTCATTTATCCTCCCATCCCACTAACGAGTGGGTGAGGCTCGGAAGAGAAAGACCAGATTTGCTCTAAGTGAAATAACGATGCTGTATTTTCCCTTTACATCCCATATGCTGTGCCAGTCATGTCTGCGCGGCCCGGCGACGGTCAGCTCTTGGGACATCAGGGCCAGCCCAGGGAGGGGCCCCAAGCAAGCCCGTGGGGAGGGTCTCGGGTTGCTGCCACAGGGTGGGCCTTGCAGCTGGGCCTCCCTGGCTGCCTCCGGGCCTCATGGAGAAGGCCATGAACAAGAGCCAGGGTCTCTGCTTCCCCAGGAGGGACCCTGGGGTCAGGGCTGGCGGGGGTGGAGGAGAGATTCTGGAAGGGAGGTTGGACCCAGGGCGCGAGGCCTCCAGGGAGCTGCAGGCCCGCCAGAGTGGTGGGGAGGGCGCGTTCACCGAGACCCGGAGGCAGGGCTTCCCTCCCCAGCCTGGCGGAGGTCCCCGGGGACCCCCCTTCTCAGGAAGCCCCAGTTCCTCTTTACAGCCTGGAGGCCTCTGAGAGAGGTGGCCGGCTTTACAATGGCGCTGCTGCCCCCTCCTGGGAGACACTCTGCGGGTCCTTGGTACTTTGGTGCCTGTAACCTCTAGAGTGAATCGCCTGGGTCTGACTGAGACCTGCGGCCCCTCTCCTGTGGTCACTGTTGCTTGCAGTCACCGTCACTTGCAGCCACTAAGTCCACCCTCCCTCTTGGGCCCCATCCCCTGTGTCTTCTCCGGCCATGCAATGTCTTTTTCCCTCACTAGTGGAGCTCGGGGCTAAAGGTTGCCCCCGTGGGCTCAGTCAGACAGTTCCTTAGTCCCCCTGAGCCTCAGGCGGTCGCTGGCGAAATGGTACAGCCTCGTGGGTTGTGGGCCTCGGCACTGGGCCTGGCGATCCTTTCCTTTCAACCTCCTGAGTCGGGACTGCAGGCATGCACCACCAGGTCCACCTGATTTTTTGATTCTGATTTTTTCTCTCTCCATTCTCCACACTCGCCTGAGGTCTGTGATCTGCAGTCTGTCTCCAGCTTCAGACCCTCACACCCTCTGTGTCTGCCGGTGCAGGTGAACGCCTGTCATTTCCACCCCGCGGTGATGGGGTCTCACATGTTGCCCAGGCTGGCCTTGAACTCCTGGGCTCAAGCAATCCTCCTCCCTCCGCCCCCCAAAGTGCTGGGATTATAGGCATGAGCCACCGTGCCTGGCCTGATTTCCCACACAATCTTCCAGTCTGTCCTCTCTGGGCAGCCGGGCTTCCCAGCACCACGGTGGGCCACTTTCTACACTCTGGGCACATGACAAAGTCCCAGGCTCAGGTTTGGTTCTCCTCGTGGACACGAGGTCTGCACTTGTCCTCCTGAGTCTCTGGCCTCCCATTCCCTCCATCTCACCCTTTGTCCCTTTTCTCTGTCCTGGCTCCCGCCACTACAAAACGCCCTCCTCTCCTTCACACAAGCCTTCTCCACAGACCACACTTGGCCTTCTAGCTCCACCATAACCCAGAGACTGCTGGGGCCAAGGTCCCCAATGACCTCAGCCCCTCAGCCCGTTATCCACTTGTTGGATCTTGGCGGATGGTACTGCGGCACTGGGTGCTGCTGACCCTTGTTTGTGAGAATTCCCTCCCCTGGAATGTCCTGGGACCCTCCAAGTCCCTTCCCATGACTTCCCATCCAGTCGTCTCCCGTTTTCCTGCTGGCTCCTTCTGGCCCACCTGTACACCCACCTGGCTTCTTCTCCCTTCATTACCCACACTCGCCCGAGGCCCGCAATCTCTCGTCCTTCTCCAGTTGAGGCCCGCACTCCTCTGTGTCTGTCGGGGCAGGTGAACGCCTGTCAGATAGCCTGGAGACACCGGTGCCTCCACAGTCTCAAAACGGAGCTCGTTGTTTCTCTCCACAAATGTTTTTTGCACAGAAATCTGAGAGGCATGTCCAACTCCTTTCTCTCCCCTCCCCACCTCTCACCAGCCAACTGGTCTTGAGTCCATCTTACCCCACTTCGTTGCCTAGAACGCGTCTCCCAAAGTCACAGACTTTGCCACACAAAGACAACAATATTCACTCAGTGAGTGTCTATCGAGAACCAGGTGCTGTCCAAAGCATTGTGAACACATGGCCTCATTTAATTCTTTTAGAAATCTCATGGAATCAGATGGGCAGGGTGGCTCACACTTGTAGCCCCAACACTTTGGGAAGCCGATGGGGGAGGATCACTTGAGGCCAGGAGCTGGAAGCCTGCTGCCCCTACATTGGGGGCAACATAGCGAGACTCCGTCTCTACAAAAATAAGATTAAAAAAGTAGCCAGACATGATGGTGCACCCCTGTAGTGCCAGCTACTCTGGAGGCTGAGGCAGAAGGATCGCTGAGCCCAAGAGGTCAAGACGGTGGTCAGCCATGATTTGTGCCACTGCACTCTAGCCTGGAACAGAGTAAGACCCTATCTCAAAAAAAAAAAAAAGAAAAGAAAAAGAAAAAGAAAACTCATGGAATCAGCTCCGTGTGGTGGCTCATGCCTGAAATTCCAGCTCCCAGCACTTTGGGAGGCCAATAGGGGAGAATCACTTGAGGCCAGGAGTTCAATACCAGCCTAGGCAACATAGCAAGACCTCATCTCTATTGAAAGGAGGGAAGGAAGGAAGGAAGGAAGGAAGGAAGGAAGGAAGGAAGGGAGGGAGGGAGGGAGGAAGGAAATAAATACATCTCATGAAAATAAGGAGGAACAGAGGCATGGATAGTTAAGTCCCTTGCTCATGGTCATATCACTGCTAAGTGGCAAAGCCCAGGTGGCCCCAGGTCTACAGACAGTGTGGCGTTTGTTTTCTGACACTGCTATCATCTCAGGATCTTGTCCTTCCTGACAAGTCCTCCTGTATACAGGCTTTCCCGCTCTTCAGTGGTGCTACCAGGGAGATAGCTAAATGTGTTGCTTTCTGAAACTAAAATTTAATGCTGAAATTTTCCTTAAACCCTTCTGGTGGCTCCCGGCTGCTCTTAAGCTAAATAAAATCTACACTTTGGCGCCTCAAATGTTCCTCCTACCCTTCACCTGGTCTATTCCCATGTAACTTTTATGATCTGCAGGGAATTGTCCCTGAATCCCCGAAACCAGGTTCATCAGTTAAGACTAGATCCAACATCTACATTTAACAGAAAACCCAATTAATGCTGACTTAAATGAGATAGCTAATTTCTCCTCTTAAAGAGTCTGGAGTAGGTGATTCAGGGTTGGTGTGGTGTCTACAACACCTTATCACCAATGGCCCAGAATCCTTTTGTCTTCCTGCTCCAACATTCCCAACATTGACTTTTACCTATTTTTTAAAAATAGAGATGGGGTCTTGCTATGTTGACCAGGCTGGTCTTGAACTCCTGGGCTCAAATGATTTTCTTATCCCAACCTCCCAAAGTGCTGGAATTACAGGTTTGGGCCAGTGTGCCTGGACAAATTTTATTTTTAATGTCACCTCATGACTGCAAGATGACTGCTGCCGCTCCAGTGATCACAATGACATTCCTGGCAGTCCAGAAGGGTCAAGGGCAAAAGTTTGTGTCTCCCAGTTTTGGTTCGGCTGCTTTAATAAGCTTTCCTAGAAGCTCCAACCAATGACTTCTGTTTTTATATCTTTGATCTCTCAAAAGAGAGATTATGTGAAACATGCTGAGTTTTAGGACCCACTCAAGGATATCATACTCCATTTAGACTTCTTTCATTTTTAGCTACATATCCTTTCATCATCTCTTCATATGATGTTTTCGTAACACCACTTTCTATAGATACTGCACTTGATCTTAGTCAAAAGACCGAGAAGCACTTTTCTATATAAAGAATGGAAAGATAATTCAGTCTTCTTTCTAATGTGGTTGGTCAAAACGTGTTTTTTTCATTATGGATAGCTTTAAAAAATTATTTTCAGATTTACGGCTCACTTTTGGTGCTGGCCTATAAATGTTTAGGATAGTTGTCGACTTTGGGAAGACCTGGATGACATTTCTTTCACATGTGAGCTGTAAATGGATGGAGTGTCTCTAACTGCAGGCACTTACATCCTGGAGGAAGAGAACTTCCACTTGACAAGGCACTGAATGGGAATGAGGCCTCTACTTACAGTTTTACCTAAAGAGGGTGCCAAAAAAAAATGTATACACATTTTAAGAAAGAAAAATGCTGTACTAAAATTGTAATACTCAGTATATACTGATAACAAAAGATGAATACAAGCCACGTTTGGCTTCTGCAACTATGAGAGGTGCTCAAAGTGGTCCCCATCGGCGTCCAGACACTTCTGAGGACGGCAAACTGCTGCAGGACTTGTTGCGGTGTGAGGCTTCCCTTGTGTGCATCCCACACAGTAAATACCACGCATCCCAAACTTACCATGAATGTGTGCCATTGTCAGGCGAGTTGGAGTTTCTGATGCCTCCGTGGTCATTGTGCTTCCACAACGTTCTTGAATTTCCAATACTGCTTCAAAAAGGTCTTGCGCTCCACGAATGACAACCGAGCTTTCAGCCATATTCTTTGCTCTGTTTGTCGTCTGGTGACACTAGCATTCATCTGATGAATGCCCTCTTTTGAGCGCACGTCATACGACACGTTGCTACCGTAATTCAATTCAACTTCAAAAAGTAATAGGCAACATCTCTTAAAGGAGATTTGTAATATTTTGGGGCACCCCCAGTGTCTGACCATGGGAAGGGCTTTCCACAGACTGGCTTCTGGTGCCATTCATCTTCTGACTTGTTTCTTCACTCCCCACCTACTTTGGGTGCTGGGCATTGTAGGGTTGTTTGCATCTTCACCCACCCTCTGGTGCTGTGTGCGAGGCAGGTCAGTACGTGAACGGTAGGGACGTTTCTGGAAGCTGTTCCAACATCTGTACACCAGAAAGAGCGGCACTGTCCGTGGAGAGGACGGCAACACCTGATATGCCCCGTGAAACCCCAAATAAATGTAGACCAACTCATCCTCTCACTAGTCAAATCTCGAAAAGGGATCCGGTGTGGTGCTTCATGCCTGCAATCCCGGTACTTTGGGAGGCCGAGGTGGGAGAATTGCTCGAGCCCTGGAGTTTGAGACCGGCCTCAGCAACATAGTGAGACCTTGTCTCTACCAAAAAAAAAATAATCAAAAAATTAGCCAGGCGTGGTGGTGCGCACCTGTAGTCCCATCTACTCAAGAGCTGAGGAGAGAGGATTGCCAGAGTCCAGGCAGGAGGTTGAGGCTGCAGTGAGCCGTGATCGTGCCACTGCACTCCAGCCTGGGTGGTGGAGTGAGACCCTGACTTAAAAACAGCAACGACAAAAAATCTCTAAGGGCCCTTGGTCACTCCACTGGCACCAGTATGATGAGAAGCTGGAAAAAAATGTCCAGTCAATGAATAAGAAATACGATTTTTCTGGATTTTGTCATGTTTGTTTTGTCAATGTTTTAAAATGTATGAGTTGTTGTGATTTCTTTCCTCATTGTCAATATTTACTTTCATTCTTAATTTTATATTCATAGTTTATCATTATTTTTAAAGGATTCAAACTTGCATCAGTTTCAGACCCAAGAAAAATGAATCCACTCCTGACGGAGAGCATTCACCCTCACAGACTCCTGATGGGGAAAGTTACTGAAAGGTGATCTTCAGGAAGAAGGATATTGAACCCAGAAGGAAGACGTGAGACTCGAGAGGCAATGAAATAGACTGGACGTGGTGGTTCACGCCTGTAATCCCAGCACCTTGGGAGGCCGAGGCCGAAGGATCACTTGAGCCCAGGAGTTCAAGACCAGCATGGGCAACATTGTGAGACCTTGCCTCTACAAAAAATCAAAAAATTAGCCTGACATGTTGGCATGTGCCTGTAGTCCCAGCTACTCAAGAGGGCAGAGAGAGAGAGAGAGAGAGAGAGAGAAAGAGAGAGAGAATTAAATAAATAAGTAAATATGAATTAGTAGCAACAAAAGCCATTCCTCATTGTTGTGTGTTCACAATATGAACATCATGTCATGGCCTTCAGGTCCTGTATGGTCTGGCCTTCGTTTATCTCCAGCTTTGTCAGTCGCCACTGGCACTCACCAGAGAGCAGCCCATATGTATCTGCTAAATAAACAGATTGCAACAAACTGAGAGTTAAACCCAAACCTTCTGCTTTTCAGCCCTGATGTTTCAATAAGTACTGGGAAGTAACCAGTTCACAGCGCTGCCTGGGGAGCACAGCAGAGTGAAGTTGGGAGAGTCTTCTGAAGACTGGTCCCTTCCTCATGTCATCTTGGGGCACAGAAGCCACTAGAGACACAGCTGGTGCCCCTCCCATTTCCCCTCAACCAATCCCAGGAGTGGCCTTGGAGAGTTCCAAAGCTCTCTTTGCCTAAGGGCTGCCCCTGGATGCCAGGTGTTTGGAAGTGCCAGGGAGTTAAGATCCCGGGAGCAAACCTCAGCCAGTGAGGGCCAGTGTCCTTCTCCCTTGGTGGAATACTCTGAGACATAAGCCACTGTCCCTCAGTCTCCCAGAGGATCCCCAGCAGGACTGAGTTCCAGTCGCCCAGGGTCACTTTCCCATTGGATGTTTCTTAGGCTCAACTCCGGACTAAACTACTTGCACCCAAATCCTCATCTGGGGGTCATTGTTCCAATCCTTACCTGTCATGACATAGCAGTGTGGGTGAGGCAGGTGCAGGAGATGGGGCAGACGGTTGTCTAACCCAGGTACAATTCTGGAAGACAGGGGCTTGAAAAAAGACATTTCTGAAATATGCAGATTTTGATACAATAAATTTCTCCTAAAAGTTTCGGGCCAGGTGTAGTGGCTCACGCCACTGATCCCAGAACTTTCAGAGGCTGAGGCAGGAGGATTGCTTGAGTCCAGGAGTCCGAAATCAGCCTAGGCAACATAGTGAAACCTCATCTCTACAAAAAAATTGAAAAACAGCTGGGCATGGTGGTGCATGCCTGTAGTCTCAGCTACTCAGGAGGCTGAGGTGGAAGGATTGCCTGAGCCCAGGAGGTTGAGGCTGCGATGAGCTGTGATTGGGTCACTGCACTCCAGCCTGGGCAACAGAGCAAAACCCCCAACTCAAAAATAAATAATTTAAGGAGTTTCAAGGAATCCCAAAGAGGAGAGGTTTAAAAGCAGAAGAGTTGATGGACAGATTCAGAGGGAGAGGAGTCCCTGGCACATGACACCTTGGTTACCAGAAGTATCGCTGGAGTGTCCAAAAGAAATGGGCTTCTCGGGCCAGTCCAGGGGCCAGTCTCTTCCATTTCATGTGGTTGGTGAGCAGGAGTGGCTGTCAGAGGCTCTTAGGCTGGGGCCAGCTTTCAGGGTGCCTGTGACACCCGCTCCTGCTTCTACATAGATCCCTAGTATCTGAGAACAGGCATGAGCACTTCGGGCTATCTCTGTCCTCCGACTCACCACTCAGGGACAGGGCACCCTGGAGAGAAGTCTCCAGGAAAGGAGACCGGCGTGATCTTCACTGATGCCTGGCCATCCTGCTCATGGCGGGGGGTGGGAGAGAGGAGGGACACTGCTGTCCAACCTCTCCCAGCCTCCTTCCAAGGCCCTGGACACCAGGTCAACTGGCCAGTAGCAAACCATCCCTGCAGGAGATGCTACCCCGAGGTGGGGAAGCTTGGCCCGGGCTTGGCAACTGCCCAGATTGTAAATATCTCTGCATTTCACAGGAGGCTTCAGTGAAAGAGGAGAGTCTTGAAAGCAGAACCATTTACAGACAGATCCAGAGGGAGAGGAAGGGAGAGTCCACCCTGGACTTGGGTGTCTGAGGAGAGAGAGGCAGACCCTTGAAGAGGTTTCCAGAAAAGACTAAAGTGCACACATGGGAAAGTCATCCGGGAGAGGCGGTCCCAGATCAGCATGACGGGCGCCCTTGTGCGCCATCTGGGGACCTCCGTGTTTGTATGTCTGTGATTCCTGTCCCCCCTACTGCCCCGAGCTAGGGTCTGCTGAGAAAAAGAACCTGGCTTGCAACAGCATTCTCCAGCTCCACTTGAAAGTTCGAAAAACCCCTGGACAGGAAAACAACCTCAGGGGCCAAGTCTTTCTACACTTGGCGAAGCCCGAGACCTAAAATACACATATGAACGCTCCACTTTTAAAGGCCTGCAGTATTCCTATCTGAGTCATCTGAAAACAAATAAACAGAGCCCTAAACAAACAAACCTAATTGTGCACAGAACCATGGCCAGGTTTCCAGCCTGGCTTCCCCTCTGTTTTCTTTAGTCAAGAGCCAGGGTGCAGAGCTTGCATGGCATCCAGAACAAGCGCAAATATTAAGAACAAATTGCCAAGGTTTCTCCTCTTCCCTCCTTCCTGCACGGCACACTGCATGGGCCAAGCGCTGGACGTCCCCGCCCTGCCTCTCGGATCTCTCTCCCTGGGTCTGGATAGACAGATGCCTGCTCGTCAGACTGCCCAGAGCGGCCAGCCACCCTGGGCGACAGTGACATCCGTGAACACCAGCCATGACCGGACACTCTGATGACACTTCAACAGATATGTGTGGGATATTGAGCTAGGATTGTTTTTACTGTTAATCAATGCAACTGGTTTGAGAACCAGACCTGCCAACCAGAGTCCACTTAGTACAGACCTGTTCCTTTCTTGCCCATGGACGGCACCCTGCCCACTGCCTTTATTTATTTCACCATTATGAAGGCATTCCACTGTCATGGGCATCTCTTGCTATTGACTGACTACTTTTGTTTCTGGTGATATCATCTTTTTTTTTTTTTTTTTTTTGAGAATCAACCCTCTCCCCAGTGTAGTCCACATGGTTTGGTTGGGGTCTGACTCACCCACCTGCTTTAGGTGTGTGCAATGAAGGCCTGGCCAATTGGAGTCACCCGGTTTGGCATAGGGATGGACCCTAAATCCCGTATAGTCTGTCGAAGCACAAGCTTTGGTCTTTTGCAAAGGCTGCTGGGAAAGAAGCGCACATTTCCCAAGACTGCTGAGCTGGAAGACCTCCAAAAAAGCTGCTGGTGGGCACATTGACGCCGTGTCTTGTCCTGTCTGACAAGAATGATGCAGAACCGAGTGAGAGAGAGAGGGATAAGAACTCACACACACCTCTCAAGATGACATTGTGTACTTATATTTTTGCCTCTCCCAAGTGGGCTATTTTCATTTTTTCCTTAACTTCTGGGGATAATCTTCTCAAAAGAAAGAAATTTTTTGTGGGGTTTTTGTTGTTGTTGTTGTTTGTTTTTTAATGACTTGTAGTTTCAGTGGAATGTTGCATAGAAGTCCAGAAGACAATCGACATTAGCCCTGAATCCTATGAGAAAAATGGCCTCCACCCCTCGTGGTATGGCAAAAAGATGAATGAATTCTCTTACCAAACTTGCTTTTGATACTGAGAACAAAACAACGTAGTAATTACTGAGGAATTTCTTTGCACTCCTTGCCTTGTACTGGTTCCAGGCATCCTATTCCAGGAGGCCAAAGGGACACGTGAGTGCCAAGCTTAGTCTAGACCCAAAGTATGAGAAAGGTACTGATAGCGTCACATCTCAGCCAAGCAAAACCAAGGTAGCAATGGCCACACAGACGCTGTCCGGAAAACAATGGAAACGACAGGGCCAACATTGTTTCTTCCATGTTCTATGTGCCAAGAATAGGTGGAAGCATGGCCTGCTTTCTCCTCCTGAGAGCTAACTGGAGAATCTTCCTTACTCCAATTCTGAGATTTAGAGTGACTATCAGGGTGGGGTGGAGGGTGGCTTGGGGACCTGAGGAATAAGGCTAAGTATTCAGAGAACAAACAAGTTTGCAAATCATTAGTTTTTTGTTTTTAGTTGGAGTCTCACTCTGTTGCCCAGGCTGGAGTGCAGTGGCAGTGGCATACTCACAGTTCACCAAAGCCCCAAACTCCTGGGCTCAGGCAATCCTCCCACCTCAGTCTCCTGAGTAGCTGGGACTATAGGCGTGTGTCACCACACTCAGCTAATTTCTAAAATTTTGTGGAGATGAGGTCTCACTATGTCACCCAGACTGGTCTCAAACTCCTGGGCTCAAGTGATCCTCCTGCCTCGGCCTACCAAAATACTAGGATTACAGGCATTAGCCACCACACCCGGCCCCACTGGAGATTCTTTTTTTTTCTAGTCAAGGTCTCATTCTGTTGCCCAGGCTGGAGTACACTGGCACAATCACAGTTCTCCAAAGCCTCAACCCCCTGGGCTGCGGTGATCCTTCTGCCTCAGCTTCCTGAGTAGCTGGGACTACAGGTGCTTGCCACCACTCCTAGCTAATTTTCCCATACTTTGTAGAGATGAGCTCTCACTATGTTTGCCCAGGCTGTTCGTGAACTTCTGGGCTCAAACAATCCTCCCACCTTGGCCTCATAAAGTCCTGGGATTACAGGCGTGAGTCACCGTGCCTGACCCCCTGCTGGAGATTTTGATGTAAGGCTTTGTTCAGGTGAGTTTGAAAACCAGAGTTCAAGTAAGCATCTTGTCAAAATCTAAGTCAAGACACTCATCTGACAAGCACGTGTGTTTTTATGAGAACAAAGGGCAGGATATTAGTAGGGACCAGTAGATGAGGGCAGTGGCTCTCCTGCACATAGCTCCCCCGCATGCAGCAATGGAAATTACACACCATAGAACCTGAGAGTGTGGGCTTAGAGTCTGATGCCAGAATCCCAGCTCAGCCAGCCACTTGTTGCAGGACTTTGGACAATATATGTAATCTCTCTGAACCTCAGCATCCTCGTCTGATAAATGCAGCCACTTCCCAGGGGTGCTGCAAGAATGAAGCGAGGCCCCATATTCAAAGTGCCCGGCTCCCTGCCTGGCACAGAATACACATTTGTACCTAGTACTAGTGGATGTCAAATCACTGGAGCTGGAAACTCTGCCAGGTTGGAGGAGGTTAGGGATCGGTGAGACGGTCTCCATTGCATTTGAGAGGGAGCCCTTGGGAGGACCTCTTAGTCCGAGTGCAAATGCATACCTGCTGTGGCCAGAGAGCCTAAAGCAGGAAGCCACTGAGATGCAGACTGAGGATGAAATGCTCCCTTTGTTATGCACGTCAGGAAGCAGTACCCCTTGGTGAGTTTGAGAACCTTTCTCTTCCTTAACCCGTATTTCCGCAGCATCACAACTGGACATGGTTGCTTGTTGCACTGCCTGTGTCTTGTATGAGACAGGGGACAAGATTGTAGCCCAGTGGATGGGGCGGAGTTTCTCTTGCAGAAGATCTATCAGTGGTCAATGGGTCAATGGATCACTCAGTCAACGGAGTTTCTACTATAGGCAATGCACATACCCATGACCAATTATCTTAGGTCAGGAAAGGACAAAATCTATGCCTGGGCAGAAGGAAGCTTCCCTGCCCTCTTAGGGGCCAAAGGGCAGTGGGAGCTGTACATGATGTCCGAAAAGTGCCATTCTGGGGGAGGTTTGTGGCCATGGGTGCCATTTTTGAGATTGGGGTTCTGTGGTTCTGTGACACGTGGAATTCTGCCAGGGAGGCAGGGACTTGGAACTCCAGCATCAGACGAAAATCTCTCCCTGGTTTGTGCTTCTATTTTCCTAATTTCCTGTGAGATCTTGCAGGAAGAATTCAGTGGTGGGAAGAACGTAGCAGAGAACTGTCCCCTCCTGGAGTGGGATCTTAGCGGCAGAGAATCTGATGGCAGAAACCAAGATGCCTTCCTGGAGGAAATGCTGGCTGGATCGTCATCAATCAGCTCATGTCACTGTGCCCAGTGCTTGCGGCTGGCTTTGGAGGTCGACACTGGCCCATAGCCCCCTCACGATGTTCAGAATTGACCCACCCCAGTGCATCACAGGGATGATTTCAGGGTTTGGAAATCCTGACCTCCAACCCCCTTGGGTCCACCTCCCCTCATCATGCAGGGCCCCATCTCTGGTCATGGCTTCTCCTGTGGCCACAGTGCTTTCTCCTGCCATGCACCCAGACACGTGCCCAGACATGCTGGGACTCTTGTGGCCCCAGCCTGCCAACATCGAGGCCTGCTGGGGCCATCTCCCAGCCAGGCAGGTGGCTTACACGTGAGCCCTGGGACTGCTGCCAGCCCAGGCTTGGCCAAAAGGTGAGGGCAGCCTCCCAACTCTTTCTTCAATCTCAGAAGTGACTCAGTGCTGGCTCTCACATGAGGTCCCCCTGTCATCCCCAGTCAGGAGTGCAGTTTGCTGGGGGCTCTGAGGTGTAGAGGCGGAGGGCGGAGAGGCTATTGAGAGAGAGAAGTCGTGAGCAGATGGGACAGCCAGCATGCGCGAGAGACCCGTCCGTCCTGCCCTGCGGGACTCAGGGGCTCGGATACCGTGGACTGGCACCTTCCAGAACTCTGACCGCTGGAAACCCAGCAGAGCAAGAGGAAGGATCTGGCAACCACTGTCTTGTCCTTTTTTTTTTTTTTTGGAATCGAGGTCTCACTCTGTCACCTAGCTGGAGGGCAGTAGCACAATCATGGCTCACTTCCACTCTTGGGCTCAAGTGATCCTTCCGCCTCAGCCTCCTGAGTAGCTGGGACTACAGGTGTGTGCCACCACTCCTGGCTCACAGCCTTGCCTTTTAATCCATAAATCCTTGTCTCTCACAAATGAGGAAAAAGTGGCTCAAGGCCAAGCCTTAGCTAGCGGTTTTGTCGACTCTCAGCATTCATGGATTGCAAACATTATTCGGGAGAGGGGTCCAAGGATGGAACAGAGGAGGGTCAAGAACTCCACTATTGACCTCAAAGCACCTTAACCACAAGGGAGCGTCCGATGCTCTTGGCCTTGAGTCTTGCTGCATTCATGTATGTCCTCTACCATGTCCCTGCTGTGGCTTGGCTGACAACTTCTGCTGCTATCCTCCCAAATTAGGGCCAGCTTGGCTCAATACCCAGGGGGTGCTCTAGCCTGTAGAGTATGCACTGGTTGGGTGTGCCATCACCCTCCTGGGGGCTGGAGGCCACGTGAGCAGTCCTTTTCAAACTTCTGTGTACCTGAGGATCTTGTTAAAATGCAGATTCTGGCCTGGCACGTTGGCTCACACCTGTAATCCTAGCACTTTGGGAGACCGAGGTGAGAGGATTGCCTGAGCTTGCAGGTTCGAGATCGGCCTGGGCAACTTGGCAAGACCTCATCTCTACAATAAATCAAAAAATGAGCCGGGCGTGGTAACGGGCGCCTGTAGTTCCGGCTCCTTGGAAGGCTGAGGCGGAAGGATCGCCGGAGCCCAGCAGGTCGAGGCTGCGGTGGCCGGGAGCAGGCACTGCATTCCAGTCTGGGCGACAGAGTCAGACTCCAACTCAAAAAAAAAAAGAGTTGAGTTGGGTGAGGGGCTTGAGGGGAGAAAGAACAAATTCAAAGTTCGGGTTGAATATTGTGGGGGCTGAGACAGAAGTTTTAAAGCCCCTGTGGGCTGAAGGAGGCTACCGCAGCGGTTCCCAACCTTTCTGACACCAGGGATTGGTTTCGTGGAAGACAATTTGTCCACGGAAGGGAAGGTGGGAGGCGGGGTAGCGGAATGGTTTGGGGATGATTCAAGCGTATTACATTTATTGTGCCTTTTATTTCTATTATTACATTGCAATATATAATGAAATAATATGACTCACCATAATACAGAATCCATGGGAGCCCTTGAGTTTGTTTTCCTGCAACCAGACGGCCCCATCTGGGGGTGATGGGAGACAGTGACATCCAAAGTGTGTTGCTTATGTCCAGTCTACTCCGTAAGTAGACTGGTTGCTGTCACTGCAGAAAACCCTGCTTCAATAAGATAGGATGTTGGAAACAGAAGCAGGCTTTTCAGTGCTGATCTGACAGAAGGCAGAGCTCAGGCAGTGATGTGAGCGATGGGGAGCAGCTGTGAATACAGGTGAAGCTTCTCCCGCTCATATCCTGCTGAGCAGCCTGGCTCCTAGAGGCCATGGACCAGTACCAGTCTGTGGTTTGCCTCCTAATGTCCTTCAAGAAGTAGTAAGTGAAAATTAGAATGATTTTACTTCTGATTGGAAGTATTTCTTCAAATGTACCTCAGCAGTGAGACTGGAACTTATGGACCATCCCCACCCTAATTTGATGTATGTTATATTCATATAATGAAGTTAAATACCTGTGTAAGTGGGAAATAACTGAACATCTACAAAAATACCTACATATTTATCTATGCTTACATATATATCTATATGTAAAAATAACTTTAGAACCAGTTGGTCGAGTCCAACAAACACAAAAAGCCTTTGGCTAAAATAAGAAAATAAATAATACACATGTTTTGGCAAACTTTTGAATAGCTGTTCTAATTGGTGGTGGTGGTTGGTGGTGGGTTTTAGGCCAAAGAGTCCCAGGTTGAAATCCAAGGTCTTCCACTTCCAGTACTTTGGAAAAGATTCTAAATCTCATTTTTTTTTCCAAAAAAAATGTTCAGCATGGTTTCTCTAGTCCTTAATCTTCAGATTTCTTATCAATAAAGTGAAGGTGATTCCTACCTTAAAAACTTGGGGTAATTGAGATAGTGGACACACTGTGGCTGGAATGTTAATTCACAGCAAACCAACAAATATCACAAACCTGAGTTTAGTGAACTACACAGACATCAACACGATCTCAAATGAAGGTGGAATATGACACACCCCACAATCTGGTTAAGTTGCATTTTTTTCTTTTCTAATCACTTCTCCATCAAAAATGGAGCCTTGACTTTCCTCCCCAGTATTCCGGGAATTATTGAGGGTTATTATGGCAAAAAATGAGGTCCTTGTTTGCCGGAAAACACATACAGAGGGTCCAAAATAATGTGTACACATTTTAAGAAAAGAAAAAACTCCTTTTTATATTTAAGTTGTAATAAAGGGAATACAAGTCACTTTTGACTTCTGCAATTACAAGAGGTGCTCAGAGTGTTTACCATCAGTGTCCAGATGCTTCTGATTATGGCGAACATCTCTTAACATCTCTTGAAATATGCATACATTTTTTGGCACCCCTAGTATCGCCTGTGTTACCACAGATGTGTTCAGTTCCACATTCCAGAAGGAAACCTAGCTTTTAGTGCCAAACAGGATGATCAAAAACATTCTTTGCAAGATCAGCTGAGGCTTTCCCCACCTGGGGGCAAACCTATTCTCCAACACCTGGGAGAGATACAACAATTTTCTGCAAACATTACTGTTTCCACTGCTAAAAAGAGAGACTTTATCAGGGAGCCCAGAGTTAGGAATGTTCATGTTAACTAAAGATGGTGTGGTCAGGTGTGGTTAGGTCTGTGTACTGAAGAGCTTGGATTCAGAGTTCTAACTTATCTTTACCTAAATTAACAGTTGAGGACTAAAACAAATTTTACCCACAAATAGAAATGGAAAATTTCCAGGAAGGTAAAGTTAGCCAGATAAGCAGCTTTGAAGGACTACTTGGGGAATTTTATTTTCTGTTGTGGTGGTTGTTCTTTAGGATGAAGTGTATAAAGAATAACACCTAGCCAGATGCAGTGGTTCACACGTGTAATCCCAGCACTTTGGGAGGCTGAGGCAGGAGAATCTCTTGAGCCCAGGAGTTTGAGACCAGCATGGACAACACAGCAAGATCTCATCTCTACAATAAATCAGGAAAACTAGGCTGGCAAGGTGGTGCATGCCTGTAATCCCATCTATCTGGGAGGCTGAGGGGGTAGGATCGTCTGAGCCCAAAAAGTCAAGGCTGCAGTGAGTCATGATCATGCTACTGCATTCCAGCCTGGGCGACAAAGTGAGACCCCAACTCAAAAAAAAGAGGGGGGTGTGCTATTTCTTTTTTTTTTTTTTTTTTGAGTTGGAGTCTCACTCTGTCGCCCAGACTGGAGTGCAGTGGCCGCTCCCAGCCACCACAGCCTCGACCTGCTGGGCTCCGGCGATCCTTCCGCCTCAGCCTTCCAAGTAGCTGGAACTACA